>VDFB02000008.1:295483566-295503185 GCA_007258455.2 Sequoia sempervirens
TTTCTTTATGTCGGCCACAATTTGATTTTTTTTAATTTTTCATGTTTGTCGAACATTCGACGAAAATAATAGCCGACATTTCGACGAACCCAGGGTTCGTCAAAATTTCGACGAACGTCAGGGATAATCTTTCAAAAAAATTAGAAATTACACATCAAATTTTACAAGCACCTGACGAACATTGAATTTTACATATTTTTTCAGATAGTTTTGTCGTATTTTGCAGTCAAATGTATTAGTGAACCCTTACCTGTACCAGAGAGTCCATGGGAGGATATAAGTATGGACTTTGTTCTTGGTTTTCCAAGGACAAAACAAGGGAATGATTCAGTCTTTGTGGTGGTTGATAGGTTTTCAAAGATGGCACATTTCATTCCATGTAAAAAGACCCATGATGCAATCGACATTGCTGACTTGTTCTTCAAAGAGGTGGTGAGGCTACATGGTCTGCCAAAGAGTATTGTTTCAGATCGTGACACCAAATTTGTGGGGTACTTTTGGAGGACCTTGTGGAAGAAGAAGATAGAGTTGAAGTTCATTTCCCACACCATCCACCAAATGTGATGTGGGCGTATTTAGGTTGTTAATAGGAGTCTCGGGTAACCCACTCTAGATGTTTGGTAGAGATAAACGCATGGATGGGACTTGATCTTTACCCGTAGAATTTTCTTACAACAATTCTCACAATAGAAGACCGGTAGATCACCATTCCAAAGTGTGTATGGAGGTAGCCCCAAAATAGCTCCAGAATTGAGGAAGATGGACCAAGAGAAGAAAATAAGTGTTGAAGCTGAAGATTTTGCAGAACACATTAAGGATATACATGAGAAGGTAAGAGAACATATTAACAAGATGAATATGCAGTATAAGGCTAAGGCAGATCAAAGAGGAGGTATAAGGAGTTTCAGATTGGTGATGAAGTGATGGTCCACTTGAGGAAAGAAAGGTTTCCAGTGGGAACATATAACAAATTGAAGATGAAGAAGTTCAGTCCCTTTAAAATTTTGAAGAGGCATGATTCAGGGAATAGATATGAGGTAGAGTTGCCAGATGGATTCAACATTTCTCCTATGTTCAACATTTCAGATTTGATAGAGTATCATAAAGGTGGCGTAGAGGAAGTACCAACGATGGAATAGTGTGGGATTCTAGCACCTACTTCAGAAAAGGAGGAGATTGAAGAAATCCTGGATAGTCGTGTGGGAAGGAGTACTAGGAACAGGCAGTATAAAGAATATCTGCTGAAATGGAAAGGAAGGCCTGTTAAAGATTCATCCTGTTGCCTAAGGCAGAGGCTAACCATTTGGGTTTTTCCTCCACCATCTGAGACGTGACGGAGTCACTTCTCAAATTACCCTAGGTGTCTGATGTAGGAGCATCCAGTGGTGTAAGGGCAATATTGCATCACCCAAAAATAGTTAAATTTCAAGTTTCTCAGTTTTTAGATGTTTTTACATTTTTGGATACTCTTTTCATCATAATGAAATTCCCAATTTAAGGTTTTTATTTTCTATTCCTAGTTGGAAAGATATTGCAGTTTTAGTTTCCCATATTTGCACCTGAAAATCTTCCGAGTTAGATTTGAGGCACTTAGAGTTCCCGGATCAGCCCTGAAACTTTCTAAAATTGGCATAGCGGATTTCAAGCATGTTATTGACTTTGTGACCTTTCCAATGGTTCAAACGGTTTGTGAATCAGAGTCCTGGATCAAAAGTTATGGCCCCGGGAATTTGGTGCACTTTCTAGAAGATACAATTGCAAATGCTCTTTTGAAATTTGAACTTCATGTTGTAAATTTTTGGCGCCAAACCACCTAAACTCAAATTTGAATGTTGTTTTGGCTCCAAACTAAAGAGGAGCTCCATTTATGGGTAGGTTTCTAATTTTTGGGTAACTTTTTGGGGACAAGCTCGCATATTGCGAAAGGGTTATTCTTTAGCTTTCTGTAACTTGTATGTGTTGTAGAACTTGGGGATTTGAGATCCTATGTATGTAAGAAGCTTCATTTTTTTGAATAATAAAATTATTCTCTTGTTTGTGGGTTATTTTCTAAGTCTTGGGTTACACCCTCATCAAGTGGTATCAGAGCGGTTTTTCTTGAGCATGTGGACAGATCGCCGATCGTGAGGCAGTTCGCACCAGGACCATGGTTGTGGGTTGAGGTCAAGAAAGATGCCTCAAAGAGTGATGCTTGGTAGGCGTGGTGGTGCTAGAGGTGGTCAAGGTGGCAGAAATGTTGGTGGAAGAGATGCACTGGCAACCCTCCAAAGACAGATTGATGCGTTACAAGAGTAGTTGAGAAGAGGATTAAATCTGAGGGAGGAAAGTGAGGATTAAGGAGAGGAAGAAGTTTTAAATGTAGAAGAGGAAGAAGAAGCAATTGATCAAGACCAAATGCGACTAATAAGGGCCATTTTGAAGATCGGGAAAAGACCTAGAGCAGAAGTCCCTATTTATTCCGGAAGTCTGAACCTGGAAGAGTTGATCGACTGGATCAACGAGCTAGAAGAATATTTTGAGTATGAGGAAATAGAGGACCCAGATCGGATTAAGTTTGCAAAAATGAAGCTGAAGGGCCATGCCAGTATTTGGTGGAAAGAGGTCCAGTTGGAAAGAAATCGAAGAGGAAAAGGAAATATCACCAGATGGGATCACATGGTAGAGAAACTGAAGAAGTAGTTCATACCAGTGGACTATGAGTTAGATCTGTTGAAGAAATTGCAAGGGTTGAAGCAAGGAAGTATATCTGTTAAAGAATATACTAAAGATTTTCACAATATAATCATTAGAATAGGCCACAAAGAGGCTAATAAGGAGAAGGTAGCCCAATGTTTTAATGGGTTATGACCGAGTATTCAAGAGGAGTTAAGCTTAGTCATAATGACCACCATTGAGGATGTGTATCAGTTTTCTCTGAAGGTGGAAGAGAAGCTGAACAAAAGATTTGATGGAAAGCAAAAAGGATGAGGAGGTCAAAGTGGAAGGGGCAGTGGAAGACCTTCAGGAAGCTGAAATGATGATGAAAAGAGAAGTGAAGATGGGGTACCAGCCGAAGCCAAAGGAATGACAACTTCTACCACCCTCATGATCAAAACAGTGGTGATTAAAGAGGTAGAGGATGAGGGAGATATGGACAAGGATCTGGAAGAGGTGGTTTCAAAGGAATGTGTTTCCAGTGTGGTGAAGAAGGATATCAAGCCTATGAATGTCCACAACACCAAGGAAGGGTAGACAAAAGGCCAAAAGGTCATGGTAAGGTTGCGCATGCAGATGAGGAGGCCCAATATGAACATTCAGATGATGCTGAAAGGGGAGAAGCCCTAGTGATTAAGAGAGCCTTGGTGATTGAGGAAAAGGAACCAGAACAGAGGAAGAATCTATTTCGCACAAGGTGCAAGTGTGAACAAAAATATTGTGATGTCATTATTGATGGTGGGAGCACCGATAATTTGGTGTCAGAAGAGATGGTCACAAAGTTGAAGCTGAAGAGAGAAAGGCACCCACATCCATATCGGATTGCATGGTTGCAGAAAGACCACAAAGTTTTGGTCAATGAGTAGTGCCTAGTAAAGTTCAAGATTGAGAGCTACAATGATGAGGTACTCTGTGATATCATCCCCATGGATGCATGTCACATGTTGTTGGGGAGGCCGTTACAGTTCGATAGGCGAGCTATATATGATGGCCATGCAAACACTTATTCCTTGACAAAGGATGGGGTTTGTCACAAGTTGAAACCCCTGAAGGAGATTGAAGAAAATTTTTAGAAGGTATAAAGCATGAGCGTATGTGTTATGAATTGATTCCTAGAGTGAGTAAGGAGGATAGTGAGAAGGTTTCAGAAGAAGTTTCTTGGATGTTGGATGAGTTTCAAGATATTTTTTCTCATAATGTACCTAAGGGTTTACCACCAATAAGGAAGATCAATCATCAGATTGACTTGATTCCTGGAGCCAGTTTTCCAAATAAGGAAGCTTATAGAATGACTCCAATAGAAAATGAGGAGTTAAATAGACAAGTTCAAGACTTGTTGAGAAAGGGTTTGATACGGGAGAGTTTGAGTCCATGTGCAGTACCTGTAATACTAGCACCAAAGAAGGATGGGGAGTGGAGGATGTGTATAGATTCCCAAGCCATAAACAAGATAACAATCAAGTATAGATTTCCCCTGCCAAGGATGGATGACCTGACGGACTGTTTGAGTGGAGCTCAGTACTTCACAAAGATTGATCTGAAGAGTGGATATCACCAGATTCGGATTTGAGAGGGAGATGAATGGAAGACTACCTTCAAGACCAAAGAGGGCATGTTCGAGTGGTTAGTCATGCCTTTTGGGCTAACCAATGCACCGAACACATTCATGCAGCTCTTGAACGAGGTACTAAAGAATTTTTGAGAAGTTTTGTTATTGTGTATTTAGATGATATTTTTATTTTCAGTAAGACATTGGATGAGCATCTGATGCATATTTGGAGAGCCTTTGAGAAGTTAAGAGGAGAGAAAGTATTGATTAATCTGAAGAAGTGTAGTTTTATGAAGAGGGAGTTAGTGTACTTTGGGTTTGTTGTCTCAGCAGAAGGTCTCAAGATGGACCCAGAGAAGGTGAAGGCTATTCTGGAATGGCCTACCCCAAGAACTACTACCGAGGTGAGATCTTTCCATGGTTTGGCTAGTTTTTATAGAAAATTCATTAGAAACTTCAGTAGTATTTGTGGACCATTGACTAAAACAATGAGAGGGGATAGAAAAGAATTCAAGTGGAGCACTAGAGCGGCAAAGAGTTTTGAACTGTTGAAGCAGAAGGTAACAGAGCAACTTGTTCTAGCTCTCCCAGATTTCAATAAGGTGTTTCAGGTGGATTGTGATGCTAGTGTTTGTGCCATTGGAGCAGTGTTGAGCCGAGCAGGTAAGCCCATTGCCTATTTTAGTGAAAAGTTAAATGATGCCAAGAGAAAGTATTATATATATGATCAGGAATTTTATGCAATAGTTTAAGCATTAAATAAATAGAGATATTATTTGTTGCCAAAATAATTTGTTCTATATACTGATCATCAGGCCTTGCAGTACCTAAATAGTCAGGGAAAATTAAATCAGAGGCATATGAAATGGGTAGAGTTTTTGTAGAGTTATACCTTTGTTTTGAAACATAGAAGTGGGAAGTCAAATAGGGTTGCAGATGCCTTAAGTAGGAGGCATACATTGATGACAAAGATGCAGATTGAAGTGGTTGGATTCAATGAACTGAAGACATTGTATTCAGAAGATCCTAATTTTGCAGAGGCTTGTAAAGCTTGCAAGGAACTTGTTATAGTGGACAAGACAAGGTGGCTGGATTTCATAATCTAGGATGGCATGTTATTTAAGGGAAGTCAATTATGTATTCTGAGGAGTTCCATGAGGGAGAACCTGATAAAGGAGAAGCATAGTGGAGGAATGGCAGGACATTTTGGTCGGGATAAGACCATTGCCATTATCAGTGAGCAATATTATTGGCCTTAGTTGTCACAGGATGTGAAGAAGTTTGTACAAAACTATAGGGTATGTCAGATGGCTAAAGGAGTGAGCCAAAATACAGGCTTATATCAACCCTTACCTATACCAGAGAGGCCATGGGAGGATATAAGTATGGACTTTGTTCTTGGTTTTCCAAGGACAAAACGAGGAATGATTCATCTTTGTGGTGGTTGATAGGTTTTGAAGATGGAACATTTCATTCCATGTCAAAAGACCCATGATGCAGTCCACATTGCTGACTTGTTCTTCAAAGAGGTGGTGAGGCTACATAGTGCAAAGAGTATTGTTTGGATTGTGACACCAAATTTGTGGGGTACTTTTGGAGGACCTTGTGGAAGAAGCTGAAGACAAAGTTGAAGGTTAGTTCTGCACACCATCCACAAATAGATGGGCAGACAGAGGTTGTTAATAGGAGTTTGGGTAACCTACTGAGATGTTTGGTAGGAGATAAACCCAAGGGATGGGACTTGATCTTACCCCAGGCAGAATTTTCTTACAACAATTATGTCAACAGAAGCACTGGTAGATCACCATTCCAGATTGTGTATGGAGGTAGCCCCGAACAACTCCAGAATTGAGGAAGATGGACCAAGAGAAGAAAATAAGTGCTGAAGCCGAAGATTTTGCAGAACACATCAAGGATATACATGAGAAGGTAAGAGAACATATTAACAAGATGAATATGCAGTATAAGGCTAAGGCAGATCAAAAGAGGAGGTATAAGGAGTTTTAGATTGGTGATGAAGTGATGGTCCACTTGAGGAAAGAAAGGTTTATAGTGGGAACATCCAGTGGTGTAAAGGCAATCTTGCATCACCCAAAAATAGTTAAATTTCAAGTTTCTCAGTTTTTAGATGTTTTTACATTTTTTGATACCCTTTTCATCATAATGAAATTCCCAATTTACGGTTTTTATTTTCTATTCCTAGGTGGAAAGACATTGCAGTTTTAGTTTCCCAGATTTGCACTTGAAAATCTTCTGAGTTAGATTTGAGGCACTTAAAGTTCTTGGATCGGCCCCAAAACTTTCTGAAATCAGCGTAGAAAATTTCAAACGCGTTATTGACTTCGTGACCTTTCCACGGTTCAAACGGTTCGTGAATCAGAGTCCCGGATCAAAAGTTATGGCCCCAAGAAGTTAGCGCACTTTCTAAAAGATACAATTGCAAATGCTCTTTTGAAATTTGAACTTCATATTGTAAATTTTTGGTGCCAAACTGCCTAAACTCAAATTTGAATGTTTTTATGGCTCCAAACTAAAGAGGAGCTCTATTTATGGGTGGGTTTCTAATTTTTGGGTAACTTTTTGGGGACAAGCTCGCATATTGTGAAAAGGTTATTTGGTAGCTTTCTGTAACTTGCATGTGTTGTAGAACTTGGGGATTTGAGATCCTTTACATGTAAGAAGCTCCATTTTTTTTAATAATAAAATTATTCTCTTGTTTGTGGGTTATTTTCTAAGTCTCGGGTTGCACCCTCATTAGAGGTGCAAGAGAAGCACATGCATCCTTTTGATGGTATTACTTTGAGTAAGCAATTACAAAACAAAGTAGCACATGTTCTTTTTAACTATTCAAAACAATTTGTGAGTTATTTTTAAAGCACTAAACGAAATGCAAAGATTTTCCTTGTTGAATTGTTAATCCTCAAACTAAAACTAGTGAGTTTGTCCTAAACTTCATTTTAGCCCTTTTGTCTTGTTTGTTTTAAACATAAATGAAATTTAGTGAGTCCTAAAAACTTGAAGAAACAAAGTCCTAAAATTTGGAATTATAATTGTTTCAAAAAGTTTTTAAAAAAACTTGGTACAATAGAGAAATGTTGCCATAGGAAACCCCTATCTTTGTGATCAGATGCACCAAAATAATGATCAAATGGGTTGAAAAATCATATGTGCTAAAATAGTGCTTAGAAGTGCTAAAATAGAAGATGCACTAAAATAGTGGTTAGAAGCCTAAAATAGGGCTTAGATGTGCTAAAACAAGGCTTAGATGCACTAAAAAAAGCTTAGAATCGCTAAAACAGGGCTTAGATGCGCTAAAATAGGGCTTATATACGCTATAGTAGGTGCTTAGGAACACTAAAACAGGGCTTAGAAGCACTAAAATAGGGCTTAGATGTGTTAAAACAATTCTTAGAATCATTGGAACAGTGCTTAGAATCACTAAGATAGGGCTTATATGTGCTATAGCAGATGCTCAGGAGTGCTAGAACAGGGCTTAGAAGCATTGGAAAATCTTGCAGATGCGCTATAACAACTGCTCATGAATAGACTTGTTAAAAAGTGGTGAAGTTTAATTAAAAAAACATGTTAGATTTGGGATTTCTGCCCTCCCTCTAGTGCAAAAATGTATAAACAAGATCCTAGCACTTTCAAAACACAACATACACTTTAGAGGATTGAAATGCAAGTTAGAATCTAAGTTCCCCATGAAATTCATTTGCAAAGCTCAAATTAGGAAATAAGATGAAGTACACAATAAGTAAGAAGTTAGATTAAGTCCTAATTAAACAAGTGAACTCTTCATCCCATGGAGGAATTGGTGCCAATTTGATGTGAAAATTGGCCCTTTCCCAACTCCAGTGATGCATTGTTGATGAGTGATGATGAGTGATCCACTTTGTTAAAGATTCAAATGTGCTCCATGATGAAAAACCTACATAACCTAGCTATGGATTTGATGAAATAGATAAAATTATAAAGTTTGAAGATGTATTTGAGTATAGTAAGTTTGCTCAAATTGTGGATGATCAAATGAGGAATGGAGCTCTCTATTTCTAGAATGACAAGTTGGAGAAATGCCCAAAATGAAACAATGTGGGACTAACTTTCAATGAATGGCAAGATGCCACTTGTCAAGAGGTGAATGGTTGAAGGATGTACACATTTTGATGAATGTGCCCATAAATACAATTAGGTGGATATTTGAAATTTGAAAATATGGAAATGACATGTTGGAGGAAGAAAGAAATGTCTTAAATGCCACTTGGCTCAATGCACAAGGACACATAAGGTGAAATAAATGTCTTGTAGGAAGGACTAAGTCCACTTGGATATGAATTCAAATTTGAAGGAATATTCCTCCATTATACCATGTTGAGAGGAAATAGACATTTAATAAATAAAGTAAATATATTTTCATGTACAAGTGGAAAAACATGAAGGATGGGACATGAATTAGAATTAAATTAATCAAGGTTTAATTAATTTAATGAAGGATTAAACGATGTGAGAAATTTGACTTAGATTTATGGGTTAATTTAAATCAAATATGAGAAGAATATCATAAAAGGATTAATTAGATAAATATTTTTTATTTATTTAATTAAAAGGGATGGATTTAGATTAAATCAAATAAGTCTTTGATTTATTTTATTTAATATAGATGACTTTAGAAATTTATTGAAATGAAATTGATTTATTTAATTAAATAGGGATAATTAGATCATATTGATTGATTTAATTGACAAGAGAGAATGACTTAATCAAATAAATGATTTATTTAATTAAGAGAGGAAAGTAAATGAATTTAATCAAATAAGGGTATTTGATTAAATGGTTAAACTAAGGGATGATTTAGGATGAAAAGGTGTTAGTAGTAGGAATCAGATGTGCAATGTCAATCAGTATATTTTCCATGTGTACAAGAGCAAATTTTTAAGTCTAGAAAGTATGAAGGAAAGATTGTAAGATTTGGTGATATCAATGCCCATGTGATTCGTGGTAGAGGGTCTATTTGTCTTAGTGGTAAACAAACAAAAGGTAATGTTTTTCATCTGAGTGTTGCTAGTGAAGGTTGTTTGATTGCACAAGTAGATGAAAGTTGGCTATGGAATAGAAGGTTGTGTCATATGAATTTTGATAACATTGTCAAGATAAATTCTTCTCATGTAGTTAGAGATCTACTTAAGTTAGTTAATCCTGTTGACACAATCTACAAGGAGTGTCAGATGGGTAAGTAGACAAGAGCCTCCTTCTGAAGCAAATAGTATCATACAAGTGGATTGATGGAGCTGGTGCACAAAAATCTTTGTGGTCCCTCCAGAGTGAGAAGTCTTTATGGTGAAAGGAACTTGATGTTGATCATTGATGATTATTCTAGAATGATATGGGTTGTTTTTCTAAGAGAAAAATATGAAGCATTAGAAAATTTCAAAAGTTTCAAAGCTATGGTAGAAAATGAGAAAGGTTTGAAAATAAAATGTTGAAGGTCAGAAAGAGGTGGTGAGTTCACCTCGAGGGAGTTCAATTCCTTTTGTGAAGAGAATGGAATCAAAAGACAATTATCTACTCCCCGAACCCCTCAACAAAATGGTGTTGCAAAGAGGAAGAATAGAACTATTTTGGATGCTGCCAGAACAATGATGTTAGAAGGAAATGTACCCCACACCTACTGGAGTGAAGCTATAAGCATTGTTGTATGCAATTTGAACTAGGTAAATGCAAATGGTAACTCTAGTAAGACTCATTATGAACTATGGTTTGGTTTTAAGCCTACTGTCAAGTACTTTAAGATTTTGGGAAGTAAGTGCTACATTAGGAGAGATGATGATATAGGAAAATTTAATGCAAGAAGTGATGAAGGAATCTTTCTAGGTTACTCTACTAAGAGTAAAGCCTACTGGTGTTTCAACAAAAGACTAAGGAAAATGGTTGAGAGTACAAATGTTAGAATTGATTAGGACTCTAGTAAATCATCCAAATGCAATGGCTATGATTTAGATGAAGACAATACAAATAAAGGGAAGAGTGTTCATACACAAAATCAACTTCAAATTGTGCCATATCTTCCAGTAAGATAACCTCAAACTATTCCGGTAAATCAGGATAGTGAGGAAGTAGAGACAAGTTTGAGTGCAGAAGAAAGAGTAGAAGAATTAGAAGTGCGATAGAATCCAAATGTTCCAAGGTATGTAAGATTAAATAATTCTAAAAATAAAATTAAATAGGAGATAAGAATAAGGGTACACAAACTAGAAGAAGGATTATAGAAGAATATTTCATGATCTCCCAAATTGAACCTAAATATGTCCAAGAATCTTGCAATGATGATCACTGGATGGAAGCCATGAAATATGCATTGATTCATATTGAAAAGAAAAAGACATGGGTACTTGTTCCTAGACATAAAGATAAGAATTTTATTGGTACTAAATGGGTCTTTAGGAATAAGCTAAATGAACAAGGTGAAGTGGTCAAAAACAAAGCAAGGCTAGTCTGCAAAGGCTACTCACAAATGGAAGGAATTTATTTTGAAGAAACTTTTGCCCCTATTACTAGAATAGAAGCAGTAAGATTATTCATTTCTTATGCTACATACAAGAACTATAAGTTCTATCAGATGGATGTAAAGTCAACTTTTCTAAATAGTGAATTAGAAGAAGTCTACATTGAACAACCTGATGGATTTCAACTAACTGACAAGGAAGATATGGTTTGGTAGTTGAAGAAAGCTTTGTATGGACTAAAGCAAGCCCTCATAGCCTAGTATGCTAGGTTGGAAAAATACTTACTGAAGCTTGGATTCAACAAAGGTACTACTGATAACAACTTGTACTTTAAGTTACATAATGAAAAAGAATTGATTATTGAAGTTTTTGTTGATGATATCATTTTTGGAGGAGATGATAACTTGTGTATGAAGTTTTTTGATGAAATGAAGAGTGAATTTGAGATGAGTATGATTGGAGAGATGAAATTATTTTTGGGATTACAAGTTACTTAGTTAGACAAAGGGATCTTCATATCATAGTCCAAATATGTGAGAGAACTACTAAAGAAGTTTGGTATGGATGACTCAAAACCTATTGGTGCTCCCATGGTAACTGGATGTAAGTTGACACAGAATGATGATTCTCCCAAAGCTAATCAAACAAGATACAAGTCAATGATTAGAGTATTTCTCTAGCTAACTCAAACTAGGCCAGAAATTATGAATGTTGTATTTATGGTTGCTAGATTTTAGGCCAATCCAAAAGAGTCTCATATGACTATTGTTAAGAGAATCTTCGGGTATCTAAAAGGAACAATTGATTTTGGACTTTGGTATCCAAAGGATGATGATCTTATCCTAAATGCATATACTGATGTTGATTAGGTAGGATATGTAGATGACAGGAAGAGTACTAGTGGTGGTGCCTTCTTCCTAGGGAAGAAGTTGGTGTCTTGGTTGAGCAAAAAGAAGAATTCAATTTCTTTATCCACTACTGAAGAAGAGTATATTGCTACTGCTAACAACTACATGCAAGTGATGTGGATGAAATAGATGCTAAAAGGTATTAGGGTAGTATATGATGAACCTATTGTCATATACTATGACAATTCAAGCACAATCAACACATCAAAGAGTCTAGTACTACACTCGAAGAATAAGAATATATCAATCAAGTTTAATTTCTTGAGGGAGAAAGTGAGTGAGAAAGAAGTTAGACTAGAGTATGTACTCACAAAAGAACATATTGCAGATATTTTCACTAAGCCATTATCAAAGGATACTTTTGATTATCTCAGAGGGCTGCTAGGCCTAATCACCCCTCTTGATAATAACTAAAAGATGCATTTACATGCATCAATCTATGTGTATCATAGCTATATCCTAATCTAAATTGATATTTTTATGGTTGCTACTCAGGGGGAGTAATCAGATGTACAGATATGTGGTTCAGAGCGTGTATGTGGAAAGGTGATGCTTACCTTTGCCATTGATGTCAAACGGGGAGAAGAGTAATATGAAAAATCCTTGTGGAGAGAAAGAGTTGTGAAAGATGAATTTGAATCTAAGGGAGAGAAGAGTTTTGTATAAAAGAAGAAGAATTGTGGAATGAAGATTTGGGTCAATGGTATTTTTCACATAATGTGTTGCCATCAATTCCAAAGGGGGAGATTGTTGGGAATAGTTGTTGTGCTACTAATATGTGGTTTTCATTGATGTCAACACTATTAGAATTGAGATAATAAAGGTTGTATATGTCAAGGATATTGAGAAAATTGTAAAAGAAAAAGTTACAGGCAATCTATGAAACAGTCAAGGTCGTGAAGGTATTTTGTTTTGTATGGAAAAGATCAATTGCTATGGACTAAAGGGTTTACTATTGAGAATGTCTAGTTCATCCATTGAAAGTTTTAGAGGTCCACATGAATACTTGTCTATGTTATGGAGATCTGTGTTCTGGCAATGTTTTTGTGGTCTCTATCAACATTCATGATTGAAGTTTGTGTGATTCTTGTAATTATACCTATTGAAAATGTTTCTTTGTTGTTTCTTTGTGCTCATGGATTCTCTAGACTATGCTCTATCATTGTTTCATGTCTGCATTGATTGGTGTGCTCATGGTCAAATATTTTCTTGTGCCTATTCAGTTTTTCTTGTTCCTAGCCGACATAATGGTGGTAACGTGTTGCAGATCCTTGGAGTTTAAAATTTGAATTCTTGGCATGCTCAAGGATATTGTTTTAGATCTCATCTTAATCTTGGCCAATGGTGCTTGATCCACATTGAAAATTTATTTATAAATTTGGGCTGACATTGTAATTATGTTTTATATTCTCTAACCGACTAGGTTGTTGATGTAATTCCTTGATGCGGATATATAAGAGTGGTTGTGTGAGCGAAGTAAAAGATATGTATGTGTGTGTGCAAGCCCTATGTGCAAATATTGTTCAGATCATTTGAACACAAAGTAGAGTGTGAAGAGTAAGAGCGAAGTGTAAAAAGAGTTTTTCTATGCTTAATTGGAACTGTAATCTGGAATTGAGTATGTGCAAGATCATCATGGAAAAAATAGGCCTTTAAGTGGCAAAAAAATCAGAAAAATTAGAGTTAGGCAACTTGACATAAAAATTTGAATAAGTTATCTATTATATTTCAAAAAAATGTAAGAATAGAATCTGTAGCAAATTGAATGTAGTTTCTAAACTACTAGGTTTTTTAAAAACTAAAAAATCTATTTGGTGAAAATTTGAAATTTCAATGCAGTAGTACTTAAATTTTAGGGAAAAAATAAGAACTAGGTGTCTGTCTGACCACCCTAACCACAAAAAAATGATAATTATTTTTTATAATATTTTAGATATAGGTAGAGGACTAATGTTCCGATGTGATGCATATTTTTTTGTAATTTTTTTCCAAGTAAATAATTAATTATGAATTTTTTATTACGACTTTAAAAAAATATAAAAAACTTGTATGTCTAACCAGCATAACTTGGTCAAAAATTCATGAAATTCAATTTTTCTTTTTTTAATCCTATAGTATGTGAGGCATAGAATTTGACGCATGTTTTGGATTCAAAAAATGTAATAATGTTTGAAAGCTATAGATGTTTTTCAATTAGTCTATCAATCAAGACTTTTGTTGTAATTTAAATAGAAAATGAATAATAATTACTTATTAAATTCAAAGTAAAGCATAATTTATATTGGTGGAAAGTTGAGAATCTCCTTTAAAAACCCTTTTTGCTTCATTAATTTTGGGTAAAAAAATGTCATCAGCCACATACCCATCATATTACCACTTTTTGGCCCATCATGATCCTGCACATATTGACTTTATAGAAGCTATTCTATCAGTTCAAATCCATGTGGATCTAATCCATTATCCATTGGGCAATGAGCCCCTTTTTTATTTGAGTAGTGAGCCTAAATGCATGTTCATTCCCCTTTTTATTTCTCATTATACTTTTAACAAGGTATAATATTGTGGACTAACATCCACCATGGTTTTTCCCCTAACAGGGTTTCCACGTAAAAAATCTCGGTGTTCTTTGTGTTTCTGGTGTTCTAATTGTCTGTGGTTAACTTCTTGTTCATCAGATCAGAGATTAAATTAAGTTAAGAGTGAAAATTTTAATATACTATGACAATTGATTCACCCCCCCTCTTAGTTGTTTGTCCTTGTTTTTCCAACAATAATGATGTTACTTATAAACCCTCATTTTTTCTATCCTCTATATGCCTTCATGATATCACCTTCTATAGTTGTATCTAGGACTCCTACTGAGATATTGACACCACTAAGCACAAACATGGGAAGCAAAAAATACCTTTTAGAGGTTTTTATCCTTCTTTGATAAGAATTATAATGTATATCCACCATCTTATTTAGATGTCATGATGTTACTTATAAACCCTCATTTTCTTTATCCTCTACATCTATTCATAATGTCACCTTTTATAGTTGTATCTAGGACTCCTAGTGAGATATTGACACCATTAAGAACAAATATGGGAAGCAATAAATATTTTTTCAAGTGTTATCCTTATTTGATGAGAATTCTCATGTATAGCTACACAATCGTCATGTTTAGATGTAACATGATGTTACTTCTAAATCCTCATTTTCTCTATCCTCTACATGTCTTCATGATGTTAACTTCTACAATTGTAACTAAGACTCCCAGTAAGATATTGACACCACTAAGCACAAACATGGGGAGCAATAAATATCTTCTAGAGTTTGTTAAATCCTTATTTGATGTGAATTCTCATGTATAGCTACATCCTCTTCTTCTTTAGATGTAATGATATTACTTATAAACCCTCATTTTTTCTATCCTCTACATGCCTTCATGATGTCACCTCCTATAGTTGTATCTAGGAATCCTAATGAGATATTGACACTACTAACCACAAAAATGCGGAGCAATATATATCTTCTATAATTTGTTATCATGGGTCTCAGTTTATATTGTTTCATCAAATGGAAGGACCTTCAACAGATAATTTTGGGCCTATATATTCTTGGGATATTGTTTTCCTAGAAGTGGATCTTCCTTAATATTCAAGATTGTCTATCGATCTCTCTTTATCCCTAAGTTATGCTTACAAAAAATAGTAAGATATATAATGAAGCATTAAATTCTTTATGTCATTATAGTTGGAGATAATGTCATGAACTAAAATTTTATGTTGGAGATTGGTTAAGTTCCCTTGAATGTTAAATCTTAGATTTAAATTTATGTGAGAAATTTATAATTATTTTAATGTCATTTTTATTATTTTTTGTGCAAAACTAAATCTTTAAAGTGATGATCTATCATTTGGTTCAATGTTGGAGTGTCTAATATGTGTTTTAGAGAAGAAAAGAGCCTTGAAAGTGTCTTAGAGGATAATTGATGAGATTGGTAAGCAATTTGATTTTTTTAGAAAATTTAAGATCTTTTCTCTAGGCTCATTATATCTAGACAACAATTCTTTTCTTACCATTCTTGAAAAAATTCTTATGCTTGAATCCTCTATTTTTTACTTTTCCTATTTTATTTTCAATGTTTCTTGAAGAAGAGAATGGTTGAAAGAGCTTGAAATATTTAGAGAAGGGGAGAGATTGAGAATCTTGGATCGAGAGGCTCCTAAATATTACTAAGGTATAGAGGTAGGCACTTGAGTCACTTTAGAGTGTATGTTGATGCTATTTGTTGTTAAAATGAGGCTTTTAAAAATTTTACTACTTTTTATGAGTACTCTTCATTTTAAAGTGAAAACCCTCTTCGTATCTTGGAATTTATTTGGGTAGGTTGTAGATCTTCCTATTTGGGTTAAGAGCTGCCCATTTATTGGGGTTGAGAGAGGTTTGGATCCTCTCTTGGAGAAATTTCTCTATGAAACAATGTTGTTTGGAATTGAGCATGCTTATGTGTGAAGACGGATTATAAAGACATGTTATGATGTAGAGAGGAGATAAATATGCAATGTATTATGCATTTTCATGGATGTTTTGATTTCAAAAAAGAAGCACTTTAAAGTGATTTTGTGTTTATGTGTATGTGTGTATGATTGTAATGTGGAGACTAAGCTTATTTTTACTTCTTCCTCAAAAATTTAGTGAGTTCCTATGACTCCCCCTTATTATGCATCTTAAGAAGATACATTTGTGTATTCTATCCTTTTGGATAGGTTACATTTTTTTTTGTATTTTTTTGTTCTTATGTTGTGAAAATTATGTTTCTTGGTGCCTCCTAGCTTCAGGGTAGATAAATATGGACATGCCATATGGTTAAGAGGTGAGAAAATTCATTGTCTTAGATGTAAAAAAAATATTTTTAGGTTTATGAAGACCTAAAGGAAGAAATTGTGTTTGATGGTCTTACATGGGTTTTACAAACCCTCTTTTAAAGCCATAAGGGCTTGTGAAATTCAAATTATAATATTTTGATCACATATCTCCTAATTATGCATTGACATTTTAAATATAATCTAGGAAAGAAAAAAATTATATGAGAGAAATCAATTTTTTTAATTAATGAGAGGTTTTTCAAAGATCCTTAAGCCTTATACAAAAAAGTGGTGAAAAAAACCAATATATAGCATAGCTACAACAAAGCCACAAGATATTAAAAAATAAAAGAAGCTAGACAATTCCATAACCAAATTTTTAATAAACTGATGTAGGAGCATTCTTGGTTCTTGGCAATCTTGCATCAACAAAAAATATTTCTTTTCAGTTTGTTCTTGTTTATGGTATTGCTCAGTTCATGGTTGGTAGACTCATCATATATGCTCACCGGACCCTACATATCTTAGTGTACATCATGGACATGATCTTATTCCTTATCCCAAGATTTGAGCTTGATTGGATATTTTCCTGGCAAGTTATCGCTTCTAGAATAAGTGGCAGTTTTTTGAGCCGACACCCAAATGGTTTATAAGCTTAATGGCTATCTGATCGCTCATGACTTGTGGATCCTGATGGTCTAATTCTAAATGTTCCTTGGAGTGCTTCTAAGCTTCAGTTTTGGTCCACACTTCATTCCTTTGCACTTATTGATGAAAATTTCAAATTTGAGGCTGACCTATTCATGTATCAGTTACATTGGAGTTGTAATAATTTTTGGCCAACACAGATGTTTCTTAGCCCACATATGTGATATAAAACATGTAATAGATCATAGTGAAGGGTAGTGAATCATATAGAATGTAATAAAAGAATACCAAGATGATTTCGCTCACAAGTTTGAGCATATCAGAATGTTATATTTTTGAATATTTTGTAAAAGGCATGTGAGCCAAAATCTTGATGCCCAAATGTTGTCAGCCAAAAGTAACTAAGTTTTCTATTAATAATAATATTTGCATCTACATTTCTCTCTATATTCCGCATTGTTTTCATTTTGTTACTCTTGCTACATGATTCAGATTTTTCTCTTTGAGGAACCCCCTTAACATGGCTACACCAGTTGATATCAGAGTGAGATTCGATCCGTGTGAGGTCATTGGAGTTTACCAAGTCCTATTGAAAAATTTTTGTGGGGTGGAAAATTGAGGATTTGACCTACGACTGTAGAGGACTTGTACAAAGATGGCTGCAAGAAGAAATGGTAGAGGAAATGGAGTGTGTGGAAATAGAGACCAAGCGATAATGGGGATGTTGCAAGGAATTACTGCCAAATTAGATGTAGTTGAAATGGCCCATAGAAGAGGTTGACCAGTTGATGATGTGAGTGATGAAGTAGAAGTACCTGAAGAAAGAAAGAGGAAATCAACCAAGCCTTGATCAGGAAGAGGAGAGGTTCATAAGAGCCCTAACTAGGGTTAATACTAGACCACATTTCAATCCACTAGATTACAATGGTAAGTTGTACTTTGAAGAATTGCTTTATTGAATTACTAAGATGGAAAAATATTTATAATTTGAAGGTACTGTTGAGGATAAGAAGGTGAAGTTTTCTTGTACAAAGTTGAAAGGACATGCATCCCTTTGGTGGGAACATTTGCAGACAGATAGACAAAGAAGAGAAAAGGAGAAGATAAAGCCATGGGATCAGATGGTGATTAATTTGAAGACAAAGTTTCTGCCTATAGACTATTGGATTAGTTCAAATGTTTTGGAAGTTGTAGAATTTGAAGCAGAGGGAGTCTAGTGTAACATAGTATACTAAAGAATTTTATACACTAAATATCAGATCTGGACATTCAAATGATGAGATTGAACAAGTAGCTAGATATGTGAATGGTTTGAGGTCATCTAGACAAGATGAGATTATTTTGATAAAGTTGCAGAATGTAGAAGAGGCATATCAATGTGCCTTGAAAGCAAAGGAGAAGTTGAATAAAAGACATGAACAGAGATAGAGAGGAAGAGGTGGAAGATTTCATAGAGGAAGCACTTTTACTGGAGGAGGAAGAGGATCTTTCTCAGATTTGAATAAGGATAAGGAGGTTAGTAAAAATGAAAATGCATACCCTAGAGGAGATGGAAACTCTTACAGAAGAGGAGGATATGGTGGTTACTAGAATGAAGGATATAGAAGAGAGGAGAAAAGGACATTTAGGGGAACTTGTTTTAAATGTGGAGGTGAAGGACATAGAGCATTTGAATGTAATCAAGGGGAGACAAATAGGAAGATAGAAAATAATAGGAGAACAACCCTTGTTGAAGAGGATCATGCTGAGTTATCTAATAGACCGAAAGATGGAGAAGTGTTGGTGAATAAAAGAGAATTATGTCAAAGGGAGATGGAGAAAGAACCATTGTAGAGGAAGAATTTGTTCTAAACCAGATGTAAGGTAGCTGGAAAATGTTGCAAAGTGATTGTTGAAAGTGGAAGCTCTGAGAACCTGGTTTATGAGGAAATGGTGGCTAAATTGAAACTAGAGAGACTAAAACACCTGAATCTCTATCAGATAGCTTGGATTCAAGATGAACATAAGATTCTGGTAAGTGAAAAATGTTTGGTGAAATTGAAGATAGGAAATTACCATGATGAAGTTTTGTGTGATATTATGCCTATGGATGTATGCCATGGTTTGTTGGGAAGACCTTGGCAATATGATAGATAGGATATTCATGATGGAAGAAGGAATGTATATACCATTGTTGCTAATGGCATGAAGTAGATCTTGTTTCATTTAGAAGATGTCCCTAAAGTTGAAGTTTGTATGAGTGTTACGATTTGTCTGGTTGATGGAAGAAGATTCCTTGATGGATTGAGAAATGAGAATGTCTGTTATGCCTTAGTTCCTAAGAAGGATGAAGACCTGAAGCATGTAGCCAAACACCTGAAAGAGATAAATGAGTTGTTGACTAATTTTGAGGAGATCATTTAAGATAATGTACATGATGGATTGCTATCTATGAGGAATATTAGCCATTGTATGGATTTGATTC
>VDFB02000008.1:295503285-295554409 GCA_007258455.2 Sequoia sempervirens
TTTTTGGTAACTTTGAATCCCTATCGTTGATCTCATTTCGATATGGATTAGTGTGTGGTCTAGATGGATTCAATACAGTTTGAACTTTTTCCTTTCTACTGACTTGATATCCACCCTGCTTTATTTCTGCCAAGTGTGCACTTCTTTCACAGCTTCGTGGCCCCACCGTGCTTTACAAGCTACTAGAGGATCCACGTTTCAGCAACCCGCTAGCCCTCTGAAATCTATAGGATTCAGATCTATAGTCACAGGTTAGCGAGAAATGGACTAGATCAACTTGAGAATCTTTAACATGTGTGTTGTTTAATCAATAGGCTAGTGATCATAGGATTTATCATCCTTTAGTGATGAATGGTCCACTTTAAAACATCTGGTTGAACCATTTTGCACATGCTCATAAAAACCATTAGTAGCTCACTTGTTAGTGAAGTCCATAGTTACCCAAAATATTTCACAAAATACTTCACAACCTTCAATAGTTCAATGGATATTGGTGATGATGCCATGTGGTGCTCGCTCGCTATCTATCCATAGGCGAAGATCTGATAGTGGGTCCCCAGTGGGCTAGTGGGAAATGATAAAGATTATTTTTTTAGAGTTCATCATAATTGTTGATTTCATAACCTTTAACCATCGGTGCCTTTGAAAAGTGGTAGGACCCTCCATGACAATGGCTAGGAGTCACTCTCCCACTATCCCTCCATGTTTTTTATCACAATATTTTATTTGCACAGGCTAACAGGCAACCAATAAGATACATTCAGTTGGACCTGCCAAGCATTGTTTAGAATTTTAATAGGCATGTGCATCATTTTATGATTTAAAAGAGGTTCATTCACAAGGTTTATAAGATAAAAAAATTAGTCATAAATTAAACCAAGACTTACGATAAAGGAAGGTATTTAGGAAATTTTCAAACCCATATAACATATGACAAGATTAAAATAATTCAACGAGTAGTGACTAATTGACTATGCATAAGGGGTCAATAAATAAATTGATTTGATGACTCAAGTTATGACTTGGTGAATTGGGAACTGATAATTACCAGTCAACCATCAATTAGAATATATGCAAGGGCTTTTACACTTAGTATTTCTTCATAGGGTTTAAGGCAGAAATAAAAACCTAGAACATGAGTAAAACCAAAACCCTAAGTCACAAGACTCATCCAAATAAGAAAGAGCCAAATTTTGCAATAATTATTAGTTGAACACAAAAATTTTAGGGGTTCCACTAGAGTGCACCATCTGAAAAGAAAAAGTGATGAGACCGACACCATTGGAAATTTTGCAGAACCAGCTTTTTGATGATATCTTGTTTGTCAAAATCTGACATTGTACATTGAACTTATGATGAAAAGAAAAAAAATACTCCTAATGGCCAAAGAAGGGTCTTGAAGGGGCCTAGATGGCAAGTCGTATGACTGACGTCAACATCTATACAAATGATGTCATGTTAACTTCAACAAGAAAATTCAAGAGAAGATTCCTTAGTGTGCTTTGGAAAAAAATCAGTCCCCCTAGAGCAAAAAATTGATGAAAGACTAGAATATTTAAAAACAATTCCCCTATCACTGCAAGATTCTTTGTTGGCTGGAAAAAATAGGTGATGCTAGAAAACATGGATGTTGTTGAGAAAATAATTTTTGGTTGTGAAAAAGATAAAAATCACCAATTATTGAAGGTGGTCAAATGACCTACAGTCGGTGGCGATGGTTTTAATGTCATTGGTCGGTAAATAGCAGCCACCACCTTGGCTAAAAGGGAGCTTGTAGGAATTTATTATATACAAGTACCTTAAAAAAGGCTACCCACATAACAAATGGCCCCAACTTCACTTCTGAAAACTACTTTTTGAATTATATATATATATATATTTTTAAAATTTCCAATAAAAAGAATTTTAAAAAATAAATCTTTGAACTAACTTTTTTTTCATGGGCTTTTTATTTTTTTTTACTTTTGTGCATAGGGCCGTACAAAGCCCATATGGGCTCTATGTAATTATTTTTTCCTTAGATGCTCCTAACATTGAAATAGGGAAAATTTATAGTCAAAATTTGTGGAATCGGCCTCGTGAATGCAACAGAGAGGTCCTTATCGCACTAGTGCACCAAAAATGTAGCTACCATCCAGATTTGGAAAATAAACAACTGCTTCAAACCCTCGTAGATTTGGCATCAAGAACCTAAATTAGGTGAAACAAAAGGAAATTTTGACTTTCTCGATGACTTATAATCTAATGGTAAGATCCTTTTTGTGCCAAAGTGTACCTAAAATTGACCACCTCCAAAATTTACAACAAAAAAAGGTGGGATTCAAATCCGAAGCCCTTAACCTTTGTTAAAGAAAAAACCTCATAAATCAGGAAGGGGTTCACTAAATCTGTGGTATGGTATGATCTTAGATTTGTGAATAACACAAGACATAGGATCAAACAACAAATAGTGCATGGTCCATGCTTTAAGAATTATATATGTGTATGTATATATATGTATGTACATATAAATATAAATATATATATATATATATGTATGAATTTGTGTGTGTATATATTTATACATATACAAATATATATGTATATATATGTGTTTGTGTGTGTATATATAGACACATATATATCTGTGTGGTTATATATTACTAAAACAAATAAACTTAAACCAAAATAGAATTGTAGTTACTTCACATTTGCTGTAATTATTTCACAGTATAATCAAACCCTACATGACATGCATACAATGATGCAAAATTGACAAGATGGGTGAAGGAAATCAAATTAAATCATATAATTGTCTACAAAAATGTAAGTAGAAATTATGGGTTGACGATATATGTCACTTGGGCAACATGCATGTTGTGTAATCCTAAAACCAATTAAAAAATTGGGACTTCATGTAGAAAGTAGCAGAAACCAATTATTGTAACTACAAAATGCAAGGAAGGATGCAATGTTTGTTACCTATGACCAAAGGAGAGCACACATTGAAGAGGAGCCTTCACAGAGTATTGAGGGTTCAAGACGAAGGTGGGAAGAAGTCTGTGGAGAAAATAATGTGTATATTGTTAGATTTGTGAATAACATGAGACACGTGATCAAACAATGAACAAAACACCTTCTACTTAAGAGCTTTGCAAAACAAATATTTTCTATTCCTTAAAAATAAAATAATTACAAAATACAAGAGACTATTAAAAGATATGAAAGCTTGAGAGATAATTACAATGAGAGTTGAGTGCTATATAAGAGAAAAACCCTAAAAGCATAGAAGCACTTCTAAGTTTAACTTAGGTGCATGAGAATAAATTAGACTAATAATAAAATAAATACTAATTAATTATTAGCTAATGGATTATTACTCTAACACCCCCCCTTAAGATGAACTTAAATCTAGTAGATAAAAACCCTAAAAATAGAATGCATGATGGGTCTCGATAAAAAATACTTGGTGAAGTACCCATGTGCAAACAAAAGATCTATCACAACTAGAAAAAGGGAAGAAAACCACTGTGGGAGGAAACTCCTCTCCAAAAGAGAGAAAGGAAAATGAAGGATTGAAAAATCCTCCAACAAAAACAATGTCCCAAAAAAGAGGAACATGTAGAACATCACTAAAGCATAAAACTGTAGACTTTGTCAAAAGATGATTGATATGGTGCTAAAATGAAGAACATCCTATAGAACAAATGGTGATCAAGATCAAGATAACAAGAATCCGCATGAGTGCTCATACAGAAACTACTCAAATTGAATGGAAAATAAAGGAAATACATCTAGAAAGAAGATACAAATGTTAAGATCCAAAGAGACTATAATCTACATGAGTGCCCCCAATGACACTACTCAAATAAGATGGTAAACAAAGGAAAACATCTAAAAATTGAAGATACAAATGAAACATGAAATTTCATGAGTGACCACAAGTGACATTACTCAACATGCAAGATGCAAGTTGAAAATACATGTATCAATAGTCTAAAGAACATTGATCATGATGAAACAATAATCTGCATGAGTGTCCCCAATGACACTACTTGAATCAGATGGAAAACAAATGAAAACATTTGGAAATCAAAGATACAAATGACACATGAATCCGTATGAGTGACCAAAATCAACACTACTCAACATGCATGAAAAACTACAAGCCAAAATTATAGGTAGCAATAATCTTTGATCAAATGAAAATGGTAGGTTGCCTCCAGAAACAAGAATACAAGAATGTTCATAAGGTAATTGCTCAAACTCATTAAAATACATGTAACCAACTATTTATATATGCTACATTTGAAAGTACATAGGAACAAGAACTAGATATGTAGATCACTCCAAACCATGAAACAAACGAAGCATTAGCACCAAGAGTAGAAACCCCCCATAATGCTAAAAAGGGAGAGCCATGAAAATTAAATTGAAACTATGTGAAACCAAGAAGTGGATGTAGGAGAAACAAATTATTGCAAATAAAAAGGTGTGAAAACTAAAGCACACACACATGAGGAAAGAATCACTAGGATTCTCTATTTTCGTGGAAGGGTCACTCACTTGACAAAAGTGTGATAGAAAACCAAAGGAAAACATCAATCCCCTATCACAGATTATATTGATCATAGTGCAAATACAAATGAAATAACAAGATATGCAAAATCCCCAAAAATTATACACTAGAATGGCACATCTTAGTGCGTCTACAAAAGAGAATGTACATGAAAAATATTTCTACAATATCCGAATAGGAAAAAATACTAGAAATGCATATGTATAGAATAGCCAAAAATGAGTCATCCCACATAAATGAACATTTTCAAGGAGCTAAGATGTCCAAGTAATTCACTATATTATGAAAACAAATAAATAAATAAAATGTACCTAGAGGGAAATCTGGAAAGAGTACATGGATGGCTATGAAGAGCTCTAAAAGATGGTTCCAATACCACTGGAATTGTGAAGAATGGAGAAACTAGTGAAAAGTTATGACGTCGGGACTGAAAACAACACCTCTGACTTCAACAAGTTGTGAAATACATGATCAAAAAAAGAAGTGATGAGATCCACACCATTGGAAATTTGGCAGAACCATCTTTCTGATGATATCTTGTTCATCAAAGTTCGACATTATACACCCAAGTTATGGTGAATAAAAAAAAATTGCTCCTAAGGGACAAAGAAGGGTCTTGAAGAGGCCTAAGTGGAAAGTCATATGAATGATGTCATGTTGATGTTAGCATTCATTAAGATGATGTCATTCTGATGTCAGTAGGAATATTCAGGAGAATATTCCCCGGTGTGTCAAAAAATAATCAACCCCCATGGAGCAAAAATTTGATGGAATATTCTCTTTACTTGGCCAAAATATTCAAAAAATATTCTACTACTGTCACAAGATTCTTTGTCAGCTGGAAAAAATAGGTGATGTCAAAAAATGTCAATGTTGTCAAGAAAATAATTTCTGGTCACTGGAAAGGTAAAAATTACTAGTTATTGGAGGTGGTCGGATGACCTGCTGCTAGCAGCAGTGGTTTTAATTTCGTTGGTCAATAAAGAGTAGTTGTTGCCTTGGCTAAAAGGGGGCATGTAGGCATTTATTACCTACGGGTACCTTAAATAAGGCCGCCCACATAAAAATTGCCCCTAACTTTATTTTTAAAAACTAAATTTTGAATTTTATATTTACTTTTTTAATTTCTAATAAAAAAAATTAAAATAAATCACCAATCTATTTTTTTCACCCTTTTGAATTTTTTTCGATTTTCGTGCACAGGGTCATATAGGCCTTGTGCAATTTTTTTGCCTCAAATGCTCTCGAAGTCAAAATAGGGAAAATTTATAGTTAAAACTTAGGAAATCAGCCTCTTGAACATAATGACGAGGTCCTTTTCATGCCCAAATGCATAAAAAATGTAGCTACCATCCATATCTGGAAAATAAACAGTTGCTTCAAACCCTTGCAAATCTAGCATCAGGAACCCAAATTAGGAAAAACAAAAGGTAAATTTGACTTTCTCATTGACTCTAAGTACAATGGTAAGGTCCTTTTCATGCCAAAATGTAGCTAAAATCACCCACTTCCAAAATTTGCAAAAAAAAAAGAGATTCAGATCTAAATCCTGTAACCCTTATTGAAGAAAAAAACCTCATAAATCAAGAAGGGGTTCACTGAATCTGTGCTATGATACCATATTAGATTTGTGAATAACATAAGACATAGGATCAAACAATGAAAAAAACACCTTCTACTCAAGGGCTCTATAAAATGATGATTTTATATTCCTCTAAAAGAAAATATTTATAGAATGCAAGAGACTATCAAAAGATATGAAATTTTGGGAGATAATTACAATGAGGGTTAGTGCTATATAGGAGAAAAACCCTAAAATCGTAAAAGCACTCCTAAGTTTAGCTTAAGTGCATGAGAATAAATTAGATTAATAATCAATTAAAGATTAATTAATTATAAGCTAATGCATGATTACTCTAACATATATGTATACATATAAATGTGTATGTATCTTTATGTGTGTACATACACATACATTTATGTATGTACATATACGTACATATATATATGTATACATGTGTATATGCATATATATGTGTTTGTGTGTATATATAGACACAAATATATTTGTGTGTGGTGACATATTACTAAAACAAAGAAAATCCATACCCAAATAGAATTGTAATTACATCACATTTTCAGAAACAATTTCACATAATAATGAAATCACACATGACATCCATATATACTGAAGTGAAATTGAAAAGACAAGTGGAGGAAAATAGATTAACCCATATCATTGTCTACAAAATGAAAGGAGAAATGATGGATAGAGGTTTCTTGAAACCATGATACAATGTTAGATTTGTAATCCTAGAAGTAGACAAAAAATTGGGACAATAATCCTATACATGTCATGTCATTGAAGAAGAAACATGATTGTCAATAATATAAACATAAGCATGCATGGTCACGAAGGCTTAGGACTACAATGTAACATATAGTGTGTCATGAGTATACATGTTTATGTGTGTGTGTATATATACACATAGTTATGTATATATAGATGTATCTACACACACGCATCTATATGTAATCCTAAAATCAGTCAAAAAATTGGGACAATAACCCATACCCATTAAATTTCATGATCATAAACTAGGGATTTAGAATAAAGCCAGACAATGTTCTATTTATTCCACATTATATGTAATGATTTCATAGCATAAAGTGAAAAAAATCATTTTAATGAAACATCGAATGCCATACAAATAAATGATGATAAAATATAATAAACTACAAATAGAAATGAGTAGATGCAGGAGATAAAGATTTCAATGTATATTTGATGTATGCAGTTTTAAAGCTTAACATGAATGATAAGATGTAGGAGATAAAGATGTAATTGTGATATGATTAAAGGATAATGCTATTGTTATTGTATTTCATGTATGTAGTTGGAAAGCTTAACATTATTGTACCCAAAATTAATTTTTTTCTTCAATAAGGCATTTTGATTAAAATGGTCTAAATCTTGTAAAATTGTCATCAAAAGTTAGTTTTAGGTCAAGAAAAGCATGGGATTTTTGTGGGTTTACTATCAAGAAGATACTGGAAAGTTTTGAAAATTTTGAAAATTAGGGTTTCCAAGCCCTTATTTTTGGGAAAAAACCTAAAAATAGGATCTTTCTAGAATTGACTAAAAATAATTTTGATTGGCTTCTTTCACCTCACGATCACATTGGTGAAGTCAAAATCAAGAAAAAGTCAGATTTTTTTGGTGTAATTAATTACTTACACCATCACAAGCTTACTTGGGAGTTAATTAACCTTGTAGCTATTCTTAGAATTCAGTTACGAAGGGTCAACTCTCATTCATTGGGCATGTCATTATGCATTTATGCTTGCATGTGATAGTTACATTTCATTTCCTTTTTAGGCATCTTTTATTTTTCATTGTAAAATATACCATTTTGAATTCTCGTGGATGCATTTTCACTTGAAGCTTGCAGAATATCTTTTTGGTTTTGTATATCTTTTCTCTGTGACATGTGATTGCATGCAGGTGATTCTTGGGGACTATGAAGTTGGGTTTTTCAACTTCTACATGGTATTAGAGCTCCAGATCTGTAGCTACATATTCAAGTTTTGAAGATATTGCCTTATAGTGATTTTTTTTGTGCAAGGGGTTCATATTTTTACTTGCCAATTGCAGGTTTTTTATTGGAGTTCAATTTTGCTTCAGAAATCCAGCTTCCACTTAGTTGTAAGAAAAAATAATTAGGTTTTGTTTTTAGCTTCAAAATATTTCTAGGTTTCTATTTTTGTCTACTCATTGCGAACAAATTTTTCATATATCAAATTAGAAGTAAATTTTTTTGCTAGAAAATAGTTTCCTGTAGGCTAAATTCATCTTTTTTGAAAAATTCATAACTTTTGGCCACGGTGTCTATTTTTGGCAAACAAGATATCGATGGAAAGCTAGTTTTGAGCACTTCATACTAGTGTTGGCCATTTTTTTATATTTTTTTGTTTACATAGAGGTATTTTTTAATCATGGAGGTAGATGTGAACATTGGTTTGTGCATGCACTCCTTTTTTGTTTTCATGCACTAGGTTTGCATTTTCTCTTTAGTTTATGCATGTTCTCCTTTTTACAATCATGGGATATTGTAAAAAATGAACTTATATAAAGCTCCATCAGGGGTTTTATTGCATAATGAATTGATTATAGTGTACTTGCATTGCATGCACTTTGATCTCATCTTTATATTGATGAAAAATCGCATGAGTTGTATTTGGATTCGGTTGTTTCTTTTGGCCTCATCTTGCTCACAGCTGGACACATTTTGGTTCGCATCAGTTCACATCTTAGATTGAGAGCCTATGGTTATTGATCTACATTGGGTCAAATCTCAGCTTGAGGGCCATTCATTTTATGGTTAATGTTCTAGAATCTTTATGGTACTTGTTCCCATGGAGCAGTTTTAGTCACAGTTTGGCATTGGCATCGAGATACACATAGCTTCCACATTCTTTCATCATATCATTCCCTCTTATGGGGGGCATAATTTATTCATCTACTATTGCTTCATAGATTCTAGGGTTGATCCAATATGTGATTTTTACAGTGTTCCTTAGCATCAAGTTTGTTGTTGCATTATTATGATTCCACCTGAGTGCTTCAGTTAATCTCATATGATTTTTTGTAAATAGAGGTATCTTTCCTTGCTTTCTAGATTTAGGATTCCAGTGTTACTCCATCAAATTTCTTCTAGTTCTTCTTTGCAGCACGTCATCTCATTGAGGGGGCGGGGTTTCCCACTGGTTTTTCTCCTCTTTCTCTTTCATTGCATTTGTAAATGGGTACCTGATCAGGCCATGTTGTTGGGACCCATCTTTTTCATAATAATCTACTTCTCCCTAAGTTGCACTTATGGAGGGGTGTTGGTGTAATTAATTATTTACACCATCATAAGCTTACTTAGGAGTTAATTAACATTGTAGCTATTCTTAGATGTTAGTTACAAAGGGTCAACTCACATTCATTGGGCATACCATTATGCATTTATGCTTGCATGTGATAGTCACATTTCATTGCCTTTTTAGGCATCTTTTATTTTTCATTGTAAAATATCCTATTTTGAATTCTTGTGAATGCATTTTCACTTGAGGCTTGCATAATATCTTTTTGGTTCTGTATATCTTTTCTCTGTGATAGGTGATCGCATGCAGGTGATTCTTGGGGACTCTAAAGTTAGGTTTTTCAACTTCTATGGTTTTTCTCTGGTGGCTCTATTTCACTTTTTTAGGAGAAAAGTTAAGGACCTCCAAGGTCAACAATGGCAAATGGCTAAATACCAAGTGTTGAAATCTAAGCCTCAAACACATCACAAAGGATTCTATAGCGAAATATGTTCGAAATGATGCTTCATGACAGAGGGGATTCTTGAATAGGTGAAAATAATCAAAAAAATTATAAGTCTGGCAATAAAGGAGCACCTATTAGCCAGGGGCGCCCAAAATTTCAAAGGATCAAATAAAATTTTTAGGGTTCGTCACTTACAAGGAGTCTTCTCTGAAATTCTTCCAGCTTCACGATGAACCTACTAGCCAGTCCAAAAGATCTATCTAATGCCTAAATTTGAAGATCAAATGAAAAACAAAGGAAGTCAAAGGAAAATGAAGGTAGTCAAAATTTGACTAACACTGATGGGGAAATGCACACCTGCTGGCTAGGGGAACCCAAACTTTTGAGGCACCAAATGTAGCTTTTTGAACAAATGACATGTCTAAGATGTTTGTCTCAGACTTGATCAAGCTTTGCAAAAAATTCATCAGCGGATTAATCAAAGATGCCAAACTACCAGAAACGAGAGTCAAACAAAAGGATTTAGTCATATTCAAATTGTGAGTCTAGAGAATAAAGGAGCACTTGCTAGCCAGGGGCGCCTAGGGTTTTAAGCCCTCAAATGTAATTGCTAGGATTTTGTAAAATATTCATCTTGTTCATAATTCTTCAAGTTTTCCATTGCATATCTCATCTTGATCAAAAGAATTGTGAGTAGCCGACATGTATAAGTTGCATGAAAAATGGAGCACTAAGGACAAAATGAGAAAGTTGTAAAAATGGTTGTCATGAAATAAATGAGCACCTACCAGCTAGAGATTCCCAAGATTTTAACTTTTCAAATGAAGTTTTTAAGGTTTGTGCCCTCTAGGAGTTCATGTTTAGTTTTGATCCAACTCCACAATGGACCTATCAGCTAGCTCAGGAGATCTATCAAGTGCCAAGAAATGCAGACTAAAGAGGGGTCAAAATCAAGTTTAAAATGGAGAAAATCCTTGAAATTTTTTTCTGATGAGAAGAAGCGCCCATGTCGGCCAGGGGCGCCTAGAGTTTTGATGGCCCAGAAGTCAAATTAAGGTTTGCAACCTCAAGAGGCTACTTTCATTTTTGATCCTGCTCTTCAATGAGACTATCAGCTAGTCTACTGGATCTGATAGTCATTCAGAATCATTGATCAAACAAAGGCTTCAATGGTGTTTGCAAAGGTTAAAAAATGAAAATTTTCAAAAAAGTTTCTAAGTTTGGAGAAGTTGGCACCCAAAGTCAACTTTGACTTGTTGAATTATTTTCAACTGAAATGCATGCCTTGGTCACCCTAAATTTTAGGGATTTGACAACTCAACTTAAATTTCATATCATCTTTTGCATGCACCTCCAAACTGAACTTGAAGTGCACCACTTTTCTTGTATGATGCATCTTCCCTCTTTTGCATGACAATTGATGCTTATTGAAGGATTAGTTTTCATTTTTATTGAATAAATGAGATCCAATGAGAATGCTTCATCCTAAATTTAGGGTTTTACTTGCATGTAAACACCTCTATTCATGAAAAAATATTTATTAAAGCACTTGGGTGTCCATTTTTTCCATCACAGGTTGAAGGTGAGCTCATATTTTCTCATGCAAACAACAATTGGAGACACTACAGGATGGATTTTTTAGTGTTCTTCACAACTTCAGGTCTAGATTATTTAGAGGGATAATTTTCCAAGCTCCATCTTTTTAGCACATTCTTTTCAAACTTCATCAAAATAGATTCAAGGCATAGGCATCATTTTACAAAGGTGGAATACAATTTCTATCTTCTCCTCCTCACATTTCTTCTATCCTTATCTTAGGTTTTCTCTTGCATGTCCAAGTAAATGATGATTTTTCATAGATCTGGTCATTTGGGTTCATTGAGCATAGTGTTGGTGAAAAAACCCATGTTCTAGAATTTTCTAAGAAAATTGCCTCACTACCCCCTATTTTTAAGGTTTCCAGAAAAATTCATCTTTTTTGAAAAGAAAGAGATTGGGTTTGATCATCACATTGGCGGCTAGAAAACTCATATGACAGATTTTTTCAGGAAAAATTGCCCTTGCAACCCCTATTGCTCATGCAGCTTATATTTTTGAAAAGTCATTGCATGCCTAAGGAAAGGTCATTTCTCTAAATTTCTAATAATTTGGGTTGGATTAGAAATACATTCTCCATGAAAACCACATCTTAGAAAAATTTGTGAAAATTTCCCCTTGAATGACTATTTTTAGCCTTTACAGCAGTTCATCCAAACATATCCAAGTTTATAGTCAAAAGTATAGTTAAATTTCCAAATTTAATTCAATCCAATTGAATATAAAACCAATTTGGTCTTGATTCATGACTTCTTGAAATTTTTTGACACTAACTTGTGCCATGTTCATCTGTTGATTAAATTGAGCACTTTGGAAGGCATAGAAAGTACTAAAATCAAGCATCTTGATCGCTCCAAATTGTTGGCAAAGAATTCTATTCCCATCACAGTGTCAAATTTTTAGTTTTTCACTATAGGCATCAAGCATTACAATCCTTCTACATGACAAATTCAATCAATAAATGGGCAAGTTGTTTGTAGTCTCAAGCCAAGTTGTCAAGACCAGTATAATTTTCATGGACAACAAGAGGATGTGAGAGGTATTCCTAGTTTCAGAGTAGCCGATTATACATCCTTCACTACCTTCCTCTTCCAAGGAAAAATTCAAAACCTAGATCATAAGCAATTCGTCCAAAGGTGTTAGGGTTAGCGGAAAGACAAAGAATTTGAAAGGAAACAAAAGTCAACAAGAACAATCAACAAAAATGGCTAAAATTAAAAAATTTCAAATGCTCTCAAGCTCATAAGTGAATTCATCATGAAAAATATCATGCCATTATCTTTATGAGGATGTTACTGATATCAATCTTAGTGTCGTACAAGCAAAATTCCAAAGTTTGGTCCATGATGGTCTTGATGGTGATCCTATGGCATCCAAGTTAAATCATTTTTCTATGATGTCAACAAGTTTTGACAAGGCAACTAAGGAGGTCAAAGAATGTTTGAGATTGATTACAGATGGAGAGAAGACTTTGAGTAAATAGTCCATTATCTTGGACAATATCAAAGTGCTTGAGGAAGATGTAGTTAATGATTTCCTAGAGGAAATGATTACTCATGATGGCTTGGAGTAGATAATCAGTTAGATTCCATGATTTTCCCAAGGATAAAGTCAAAGGTAGTAGTCAACTCAACATCACTCTTGAGTTCAGATTGCTGATTTCATGCATGTTTATCTCTTCCTCAGGGATATCTTTTGGTGGAGGTGAAACTTTTAGTGAGGTTTCAGTTAACTGATGTTGGTTATCAGTTGACTATCACATCAATAAGACTTGAAATTTGGAAAGTCCAATTAGTTTTAGTTTTAGACTAGTTAACTTCGGTAATTTTTCCAGTTAACTATTAGGTTATCTTTTTTTGGAAATAGTAATAATTCTTGCATGTTGGAAAGACTGATGTTAACTCAAGGAGATTTTAGGGTTCCCTACTCCTCTAAGATTCTATAAATAAGAGCACCCTTCTCACTTTATTTTAATTTTTTCTTGTGATAACAAATTGTTGTGCCACCTTGCCTGCAATATTTTAATTCAGTATTTGTTCACATTGTTTAACATAAAGCTAGTTTGATTGTCTATTGTGTGTTTTTTTCATCCTATAATTTGTTGTCCCAGATTTACTATTGTTGTTTCAATAATCTTTCTTTCAATCTACACCTCATATAGAGTGTTTCACCTCCTTGGGAATTTAGAGATAAAGATTATCATTTAATGTCATTTCTAGTAATCTTCTTTTCAGCCTACACCTCAGAGAATCCTAAGCCTGAGAACTAGATTGTTGTTTCATGTTTGTTTTCAATAATATTTCTTTCAATCTACATCTTGGATAGAGTGTTTCACCTCCTTGGGAATTTAGAGATAAATATTATCATTTAATGTAATTTCTAGTAATCTTCTTTTCAGCCTACACCTCAGATAGAGTGTTCCACCTTCTTGGGAATCTTGAGAACTAGCTTGTCATTTCATGTTTGTTTCCAATAACCTTTATTTCAGCCTACACCTTGGATAGAGTGTTTCACCTCCTTGGGAATCCTGAGATAGAGTTTATTGTCAACCATTCCCAATTGCTCCTAACTTCTTTTACGTTGATTTTACTTGAGGAGATAAGATAGTCATAGCTTTAGCCTAGTTGTAGTTAAGATCTACAGAAACCAAAGAAAATATTAGTTGTATTGTATTTGGTTTTATAACCTTGTGCCTCTACCAGCTAAGTAAAAAAGGATAGGAATTTAGATTACTTTACTTTTTACACAAAACAACAAAAGAGTGAGCTCCCCTCCTAATTTGAAGAGTAGTTAATACCGTGCATAGTTGTATGTTTCCAATATGCACTCCAAAGGTGTAAATTGAAATGCCAACAAACATGAAACATAAGATGTAGGTGATAGAGATGTAATTGTGATATGATTAAAAAATGGATAATTATGTTGTTTCTAAATTTGGACCCTTTGATTTTGAATAGCTAACTAAGAATAGTATAATTTGTATCCCTCAAAATATTTTAGATACTAAGAACACATATATAAAATAGTATATTGATTTATGAAAACATGAATTTAGTTATTATAGGTTGCCTTTGTAAACTCTGAATTTGTAGAGGATATTAAGTGAAAACAAAGGAGGATTTGTAATGAAAATGACTATGGAAATTCCCTCTTATTAAATCATTCAAATGTGGAAAATGAATGCATTGAATTGTGGGGGTTGATTTTTAAATTTGAATTTTCATGGCAAACAGTTGATCATTTCATATTGGAGTTTCCATTTATTTTTGTTTGTTTTAGGCCACTTGCATAGAGTGTTAATTGTAAACATTAAAGTTGTAGTTATAAATGTAAAAGTGAGTTATTTTGAGCAATTTTCCTTTTGTTTGAAATAGATATGTACCACTAGTTGTTTACATTTTTTGATCAACTACACATTCACTAAGGAACATGTATTGGTGTAAGATACAAATATTTATTGGCCCAATTAAAATTATGTAATGAAAAAAGTTCAAAAATTTAGTACATGATCAGGTGCACTTGAAGTAAACTGCTCTTTGAAACTAAAATCGTGAACATCCGAAATCATCGCCTTCGCTATCGGGACGCGCTTTCATCAGATTAGCATGATTAAGTTGACAGCGCATACGACTTTATTTCGATTCGACAGGATGTTGTTGTGAAATTCACTTCATTCAACTCGGACATTCACCGCCAGTCGCCATCGGTCACAACATTCCGAATTCATCATCCCTCACAACATTCTATTCATACATCTAAACGTGGAAATTAATAATTGTGTACATATTTTAGCATTTGCTATCGAGACGCGCTTTCATCTGTATTCATATTTGATTGGATATACTCACTGATGAAAACCCTCCTCGTGATATTCGTGGACTTCAATGATGTGGTCTGAGATGAGGAAACTACAAATTACGATTTAGTCGCTGTGAATTTCACAACAACAGAACAATATCCTGTCGTATGCGAATGAAATAAAGTCGTAGGAGCTGTCAATTTAATCAGACTAATTTGATTCCAAACGCAATATAGAAAATAGGTAGAAAGATGTACCCTTCAATCGGCCCGTTAATTTGGCGTATGTATGCAAATGAAAGTAAAATATGGGGCACGTCATTACGCCATCATAGTCATTTTACGACTAGTACCAGATGAGTAAGCACGACTGCCACTTACACCCTTAACATGTGGAATCTATCGACATCATCCTTCTCACCGTTACCCTGCAGTCCCATGGGGCCTTGGGCTCCTATTTTCACGGAAGCAGGTAGTCTCATGTCAAAAAAAAATCTGCTACACGATTAAATGGAATCTTTTTCAGTCCAAACAAGCAGGTGGCTGAAAATTTCAGCTGGTGAAATTGGGGTGGGGCTAGAAATTGCCCCATTTTTTTAAATGTACTTCTTGCCATTTTTGGAGGGAAATGATGTTTATTTATTAATTTTTTATTCACATCATGTCATTCCACCACCAGCTTAAATTTTGAACTTTCAAAATATTCATGTAGTCTATGTTCATATATTGTTGGATGAGTGATGTAGTCAATTTAACTATCAAGTTAGAGAGGTTCTACACATACCAAGATTCATCCACATCCTAGTTCTTCTATAGAGATTATTGTTCCAAGTTTTATCAAAGGCTTCCAATGTTTATAGCCTATAGGATCATTCATATTTACTAGATACATCTAACTAAGATGCATTCTTATTAGACTTCAAATGTATCCATTCTTATTTATTTCTTGATAACACTATTTAGGACCTAATTTTCTTCTTTTATGAGAATTCTCATGCATAGCTACACCATCTTCTTTACACATAATGATGTTACTTATAAACCCTCATTTTTTCTATCCTCTATATGCCTTCATGATATCACCTTCTATAGTTGTATCTAGGACTCCTACTAAGATTTGACACCACTAAGCACAAACATGGGAAGCAAAAATGTCTTCTAGAGTTTATTATGCTTCTTTGATGAGAATTCTAATGTATATACACCATCTTCTTATTTAGATGTAATGATGTTACTTATAAACCCTCATTTTCTCTATCTTCTACATCTATTCATAATGTCAGCTTTTATAGTTGTATCTAGGACTCCTAGTGAGATATTGACACCATTAAGCACAAATATGGGAAGCAATAAATATGTTTTTCAAGTTTGTTATCCTTATTTGATGAGAATTCTCATGTATAGCTACACAATCTTCATCTTTAGATGTAACATGATGTTACTTATAAATCCTCATTTTCTCTTTCCTCTACATGCCTTCATGATGTTAACTTGTACAATTGTATCTAAGACTCTTAGTGAGATATTGACACCACTAAGCACAAACATGGGGAGTAATAAATATCTTCTAGGGTTTGTTAAATCCTTATTTGATGTGAATTCTCGTGTATAGCTACACCATCTTCTTTTTTAGATGTAATGATCTTACTTATAAACCCCCATTTTCTCTATCCTCTACATGCCTTTACGATGTCATCTCCTATAGTTGTATCTAGGAATCCTAGTGAGATATTGATACTACTAACCACAAACATGCGGAGCAATTTATATCTTCTAGAGTTTGTTATTGTGGGTCTCGGTTTATATTGTTTCATTAACTGGAAGGAGCTTCAACAAAAAATTTTGGGCCTATATATTCTTGGGAGATTTTTTTCCTAGAAGTGGATCTTCCTCAATATTCAAGATTGTCTATCCATCTCTATTTCTCCCTAAGTTACGCTTAATGTTAAATCTTAGATTTAAATTTATGTGAGAAATTTATAATTATTTTAATGTCATTTTTCTTATTTTTTGTGCAAAATTAAATCTTTAAAGAGATTATCTATGATTTGGTTCAATGTTGGAGTGTCTAATATGTGTTTAAGAGAAGAAAAGAGCCTTGAAAGTGTCTTAGAGGATAATTGATGAGATTGGTAAGCAATTTGATTTGTTTAGAAAATGTTAGATCTTTTCTCTAGGCTCATTATATCTAGACAACAATTCTTTACTTACCATTCTTGAAAAAATTCTTATGGTTGAATCCTCTATTTTTTAATTTTCCTCTTTTATTTCCAATGTTTCTTGAAGAAGAGAATGTTTGAAAGAGCTTGAAATATTTAGAGAAGGGGAGATATTATGAAGCTCAGATCAAGAGGCTCCCAACTTTTACTAAGGTATAGAGGTAGGCACTTGAGTCACTTTAGAGTGTATGTTGATGTTATTTGTTGTTAAAATGAGGCTTTTAAAAAATTTACTACTTTTTATGAGTACTCTTCATTTTAAGTGAAAACCCTCTTCGTATCTTGGAATTTATTTGGGTAGGTTGTAGATCTTCCCATTTGGGTTAAGAGCCACCCATTTATTAGGGTTGAGAGAGGTGTGGATCCTCTGTTGGAGAAATTTCTCTGTGAAGTTACAATGTTGTTTTGAATTGAGCACACCTATGTGTGAAGATGAATTATAAAGACATGTTATGATGTAGAGAGAGGAGATAAACATGCCATGTATTATGAATTTTCATGGATGTTTTGATTTCAACAAAGAAGCACTTTAATGTGATTTTGTGTTTATGTGTATGTGTGTATGTTGGTAATGAGGAGACTAAGATTATTTTTTACTTCTTCCTCAAGAATTTAATGGGTTCCTTTGACTCCCCCTTATTATGCATCTTAAAAAGATCCATTTGTGTATTCTATCGTTTTGGATAGGTTACATTTTTTTGTATTTTTTTTTGTTCTTATGTTGTGAAAATTATGTTTCATGGTGCCTCCTAGCTTTAGGGTAGATAAATATGGACATGCCATATGGTTAAGAGGTGAGAAAATCCATTGTCTTAGATGTGAAAAATATATTTTTAGGTTTATGAAGACCTAAAGGAAGAAATTGTGTTTGATGGTCTTACATGGGTTTTACAAACCCTCTTTTAAAGCCATAAGGGCTTCTGAAATTCAAATTATAATATTTTGATAACATGTCTCCTAATTATGCATTGATACTTTAGATATAATCTAGGAAAGAAAAAAATTATATGAGAGAAATCAAATTTTTTTTATTAATGAGAGGGGTTTTTCAAAGATCCTTAATCCGTATACAAAAAAGTGGTGAAAAAAACCGATATATAGCATAGCTACAACAAAGCCACAAGATATTAAAAAAACTAAAAGAAGCTAGACAATTCCATAGCCAACTTTTTAAGAAACGTACGTTTAATCTATGCATGGGATAATGAAACATGTTTTAAAAGACCTTTTTTCATTCATTGTATAATATTGCAAGAGAACTCATTATTTCCATGCATATGAGAAGGGGAGCATAAACCCTGTCTAGGGCCCCAATAGGTGAGAAATTTTGATAAAAATGCCTAATCATGGAAGTAGACCATAAAGAAGCTACCATATAAACTTAAAGAGGCATGCCAAAATAACCCTCATGAATAGAGAAGGGGAACAAAGAAGTAGTAGAAATTGCATGTGACATAGGATGATTAGGAATTTTCACCTCAATAGTAGTATGGAATATGTCCATGGAAAGGGGGGACCAAAAGGGGGTCATAGATGGCTACATTTCATCTAAAAGTAGTAGAAATATTTGGCAAGAGAAAGAGTCATAGTGATCTAAATCTACTTTCTTTAAAATACATTTTTTAAATTGTGGAGATTAAGGGGTTCAAATTGAGAGAGAACACAAAGTTATCTTTTCTTCAAAAAAATATAACATAGCATCCTATGTACTCCCCCTAAAATGTTAAAAAAAATTAGTATTCCAAAAAATTCTTTGGTGGAAAATTAGCTAATACCATGTAGTTTATGCCTAACTATTTTTTCTAATTTTTTAATAAATATATATTTTTTTTTACTAATTTTCAAAGTGGACACATTTTATAAATAAATAATGTATTCTTGCCCCTATTTTTTTGTTAACATAATTTTGAAAGTTATTTTTATTTGAAAAGTGTGTAGAGTAGAGTCTAGAATATAAAATGTTAATTTATTTAAAATTTTGATGAAAATAAAAAATAAGCATAAAATACTATACATAGGTTTTTGACAAGAAGGAAGACACTAGCAAAATAAATTAACAATGAAAATTTTAACATATTCAAAATATACAAAAATTATATGGCTAGAAATATAATAGAGGACTTGACATTATTATAGTAAATTTTCAGCTCAACATTGAAAGACATGTAAACTTGATGGAAAGTGTGCTTGAGATATAATAATTATTTCATACTTTTTAGAAAACACACTTTTGGACAATGACATGTCAGTCCAACCATTTAGGTTGGATTCTTAAGGAAAATACAACCGTAAGGGTTGGCAATACCCAAGGAAAACACAAATGTGAGTGCATTATAACACACTTGTATTTCTAGAGATTTTTTTTTTTTTAAATGGTAAAAAAAAATGTGGATCCTATGATTCTAGATCCACATGATATATTTTACCATTCATACTATGCATTCTCTAACATAAAACCACACTTTTCATGATTTTGACAAAATCCTAGTCATCGTTTAACAATTTTGGCCACTTTTTCTTGTGTTATTGACATAAAAGAATCAAACTATATGATCTGAAACTTAATTTAATAGTTTCAAGTATTATATTCACATTTTGTAGATTTTAAATGACAATATTTATGTTTTGTATTTAAATTTGATAACATACAATCTTTATTTTCATATATTCTACCAATTGAATTAGATTAATATAGAATTGAACATCATATAAAGGAATTTAATGAAAAAAGAAAATTTTGGAGTAGGATGTCAAAAATCAATGAGATAAAATTGTGTAATTAATAAATTAAATCTCAAAGTTTAATATCAGTCCTCTTTCCCATCTCAATTTTATATTTGATGAAATTTCCCAAAAATGGATTGAATTTATTTAACCAAGTAGGTGGAGCTAGCATAGTTGATTATATTTTATTTTTCATTATGCCAATATATATATATATATATATATGCTTGTAATTATAATGATATATATATGTAAGGGATATAATTCCATATCCTACACCTTCACCTATTTATTTTAAGCTACTTTGCTGTATGCTAAATATGTGTGTTGTCTTATCAATTAACTTGTATCATTTTATACATTAACCAGCCATAACCTAGAACTTATCACCTAGATCTACTCTATCCATCACTTTGGAAAATGATTAGTCCATTTGATTAGGCCTTTTACTCCATAGATTAGGCCCTATATGTGGTCCTATTCATCAAAATGAATTACATCTAGATATATTTTTTTTTTATTTTTCTATCTAATGAACTATCATGCCCAAGGTATCAACTATGTGTATACTAGGAATTGTATTTAGGTACAACAGGTTTTTTAGTATTTTCAATTTTATGTTATATTTTTTTACCTTGTACATATACATCTTAATTAGTTATATTAGTCACATTCTTCTAATAGCCATTTAAAGATAGTGACCATTCATCTAAGCTAGCTAGTAAAGTACTGTCATTCTTTTTGTTGATGTATTAGAGTATGACATCACTACTCTACATTGTAGATCACATATGGCTTATTTTTTTAGGATCAGTGTATTTAATGACGATCTCGTAGAATAATATCATGCTATTATCATTGAGAATAAAAGTGTAGAATATGATCATGCTGAAAATGTAGCCCACCAAAAGTATGCATAAGACTTTGCAAGTTTGGTTAATATTAAGAATCTTATGCAACTTGTTGCATCTTGATAAGATTGGCTGTAATTGATGTCAAAAGTGTGTTGAAGATTGTATATGATCTAGAGATGGTTGATGTGCAGAGATATCAAATAGTGCAAGTCAACACTATAGTGTATGGAAGATTTGTAATCAGTTGGTTGCCTAAGTATGATGCAGAGGTGGGTACACATGTTCTAATGTGCTTTTAGTATGCCTACATTGATATCTTGTTAGGTTGGTGTACCACACTAGTGTAAAGTTATAGAAGTTGTGTCTAAGGCTTTCATAGTATATATCCTAAGATAGAGACATGGTGTTTTTATCTGCATCCTTCCATTGTGCAAGATTTAGTCTTTCAATTTAGAAGATAAATTGAAGGAAATATGAAGGTACTATATCCAATATCTCAAGTCATTAATATTTCTACAATGAAATTTACAAGTGGCAGAGTTTTGGTCTATACTTTGGCAAAGCAAAGTGGTTATGAAGGATTGTTGGAATGCTCCACATTCCTCTAGATGTGAAGGTGTAGTCAAGTAGCTTTGAGGACATGCTCAATGATGCCCATTGCATGCTGTGTGTGGGAAATGTTAGTATCAAAATAAGATAATAAAAACATACCAATGCAACATTAAACTAAAGAGAACTAAATAAAATGAACATAGATCAAACAAAGCTTCTTTAGATTCGTTCCATTGTCCTCTATCTCTAGGGATTTGCTTGAAGCTGCTTGCTCTCAGATTGTATAAGCAAAGCTTCTCAGAATGGAAACCTGCAGAACGAGTATGCAAAAAGAGAGTACTTCTCTATCCTATATGCTGATGGAGTGAAAAGTTGGTATACAGATATGCACAAGGGCTGTAGATTATGCACAGGGGCTGTGGATTATGGATGCTATTGAAATTAAGCTATGAGGATGATAGGCCATGATATGGATTGCTAATATGCTAAACTATGTTATGCTATGATTCTAAAGGCTATGGATGCTAGAAGGCTGATTGACTATAGTTTTCCTGTACAAAAGATTCTATGGTTTCAGAGACCCGATAGTCTCTTTTATAGATTTTCACAGGTAAGAGCCTGTTTGGCAAAGATCAATGGCTATGAGATTGTTTGGTAATTTTGGATGGTGAGAGATTGAGAGGTTGAAAGGAAGATGGAAGATGTTGGGAGGTTGGAGAGAAGAATGGAGGTTTGTCTTCAACCCATACGAACAACTTTGCTTAGAAACAGAGAAATTAATTTTCTATTGTGAAGTTTGTTTCACGGTTGTTTAAGATAATCCAATATTAAATAAATAAATTTATTTAATTTTGTGAGTTTGAATATATGATTTTAGGACTATAGAAGACTTAATTAAATATTTGTAATATTTAATTGTGAATAGACTTTAGAAGAATTAATTAAATATTTGGAATATTTAATTATGAATGGACTTTACAGGATTTTTAGAAGAGAAGAATATTTAATCTTTATTTGAATAAAATATTCAAGCCAAGATTATATGATAATTAATATAAATAAATCATAATTTTTATTTAATTAATTAAGAAATGGATAAGAAAAGTGATTAAATAAACTTATTTATTTAATCGAAGTGAAAGAATGAACAATATAAATAAATTATTTAAATTTATTTATACGCAGATTGAATTCAGAGATTTAATTAAATATTAAAAATATTTAATTAATTACCACTATTGTGATGTGACCATTTTTAAGTGTATACATTTTTCCCCTCTTTGAAGTGATGTGTTTTACGCATTGCTTCAAAGAATTTTTCCCCAAATACTGATTGTCGAATGTTGATAGGTATATGCCCCCTAGATGATGAATCGATAAGATTTTGATTTTTGTGAATTGTTCTTAATTTTTAGATTATTTTTTTGAAATTTTTTTATGTTTATGATTTTTAAGATGTTGATTCATCGTTTGAAAATGATGATGTGAAGAAATTGACATGGAAAGACATGAGATGAAAAATTGATGAAGTAGATTGCCCCTACAATGATAAAATGTGATAAAATGCATGACTTTGTATTGATTGTTTGCATATTGCAATGCCCTAATTTGATGATGTTTGTCTGATAAATTTGTTCCCAAGGTTGTTGGAAAACAAATAGTAACTGATAAATTTTCTTTCAAGTTAATGAAAAACAAATAGTTGTTTGATAAGTTTGCTTCTAAGGTTGTTAAAAACAAATAGGATTTTGATAAATTTGTTTTCATGATGATGAAAAACAAATAGTTTGATAAGTTTGCTTCTAAGGTTGTTAAAAACAAACATGATTTTGATAAATTTGTTTTCATGATGATGAAAAACAAATAGTTGTTGATAAGTTTGCTTCTAAGGTTGTTAAAAACAAACAGGATTTTGATAAATTTGTTTTCATGATGATGAAAAACAAATAGTTGTTGATAAGTTTGCTTCTGAGGTTGTTAAAAACAAACATGATTTTGATAAATTTGTTTTCATGATGATGAAAAACAAATAGTTGTTGATAAGTTTGCTTCTAAAGTTGTTAAAAATAAACAAGATTTCGATAAATTTGCTTTTCATGAAAATGAAAAACAAATAGTGTATTGATAAGTTTGCTTCTAAGGTTGTTAAAAACAAACAAGATTTTGATAAATTTGATATTCATATTTGATTGATTTGTCATGATGATTTGATATTGATGTTGCTTTGACTTGATGATTCTTCCTATTCAACAAGAGAGATTGAGCATCTTGCAGTTACAGGAGAAATTCCTGAAGACATGGAGATTGATTCCGTAGCTTATACAGGCAGATAGAGATGTGATCGAGGCATGTGGACTGACCTCGTGGAGGTTGATTACCCTCTGTACTTACAGGCTTCATTGGAGGTGTTTTGTGCCTAGTCATTTTATTCAAAAAGATATGAACATTTGATACTTTGCTAGCTTTTGGGAAAAAATCTATGAAATACAAAAATGCAGAATGTAAAATGAATGTAATATATACTAACCATGCAGGGTATCTGTACAATATTGCCATTCTGAGAGCTTATTTGTGCCTTTTGTGTCATCAAAGAGCTTTGAAATGTTGAAAGTTAATACAAGCATCAAAGGGTATGTTAGCACCAGTGATGACCTGAGTATTGCTTTCATGATTTTTGATATAGCAAGATAATACAAGCACCTAGGTATAATTGAACCGAGATGACCTAAGTATCATTTGCATAAACAGACAAGAGTTAACCCATTTCCCATGCAAATTCTAAAATGTCATCAATGATACTTAGAAGATCATGTCTCGCAACCAATTTGCATAGTACTAATGATTTACTCACAAACAACAGACTAAGAAAAATCATACTCCTTCCTTACTTTTCCAGTTTAGTACATCATCGAATTGCTCTAGAGATATGATAGAAAATCAACCAACCATTCAAATCTTTCCTAAAGTATTCCAAACATTATTCAGATTAAGATCATCCAACTTGGTTATCAACATTGATGTTTGTGTTTTGATTAACGTTTGTTTTGACCATGTTGTTTGATGTCATTAGCATTGAGTGATCATTTTGGTGTTGTGGTTGATTTGATGCGTCAATGTATGTTGTGTTTTTTCAAACCGTCTTTTGTCCATTTGTGATGTTCTAAAAGCTCGTTTCCCCTCTCTTGTTTAGTCAGTGTTTCTACCCCCAGTGTAAACACAACTTGAATATGATGGATTTGTACAAATTTCATCAATCCATGATGAAACACAAGGATTCCTGTTGCATGATATGGATATGATAGATATGTACAGATGATAGATATGGAAAGAGTGTATAAGATAAGATATATGATGTTCAAGAAGATCCTTAACCTTGTCAAGATCAAAGGTGGAAATGTAAGGAATGTGCATAGAAAGGATAATGACCATGAATGATAAGATGGATGAAACTTATCCCTAACTGTAGAGTGCAAGAGGAATATGGAAGATAGGATATGGATGATAGGGAGATGGAGGAAGGACTTTAGCATCAAGTTTCACAACCAAATATCCCTCTAATAAACCATGGCAATGGGAATTAGAATCCTAAATGTTGGAAAATTAATGATATGATGGAAGAATCTAAGGAATTATGCAAAAGTTTGGATTAAAGGAGAATGATGGGGTATGAATGTTGGATAATGGATAGGAGGTTGGAAGGCCTATTGATAGATAGATGGAAAGGTTGGAAAGATCAACGTTGGCACACACCTTGAAGGGCAGTGGAGTGATGAAGGAAAAATGGATTTGGAACGTGATAGGTTATTAGATGGAAAATTGGAGGAAGCTTTTGGATTAGCAAATTTGGATGCCAATTTAGATTTTATTGCTTTTATGAGACTTTTAGGAATCCACATGACTTTTGATTTTGATATTTACTTTAGGGGCCTTTGTGGCTTTCTGAAATTTTCTTTTTGATTTATGTACCTTTGTGGTCTTTGAAATTTTTCTTTTGAATTGATGGGCCTTTTTGGCCTTTTAAATTTTTATTTTGCTTTGATGGGCCTTTGTGGCCTTCTGAATTTTTCTTTTTGATTTATGGACCTTTACAGTCTTTGAAATTTTTCTTTTGAATTGATGGGCCTTTGTGGCCTTTTAAATTTTTATTTTGCTTTGATGGGCCTTTGTGGCCCTCTGAAATTTTCTCTTGATTTTTGGATCAAATTTTCTTATATTTTTGCATGACTCTTCAAGGAGACATGTTGATCCTTTGATACATGTGGAGTTTTATATTGAAGATTTTGACATTTGGCACCCAAATTGCGTCCAAAATAAATGGAAAGAGTGTATTGAGATGAATGATATGGAGGTATGATGGATGAGTTAATGAAGGAAGAATTTTGAAAGTGGATCAAGGATGTGTGCCTTTGTTGTTCTTGAAGAATAGGAGATGGAGAAATGTGGGACCCTAATATGGATGGAAGGGTTGATGAGCTAGGGTTGGGATGATAAGGACCAAGGATAGATGGAAGGTTTGATGAACTAGGATAAGGACCTAGGATAGATGGAGTTTTAATGGGGGTATGTGGGATCATGAGGGGCAAAAAGTGGCAATATTATGGGTATTTGTAGGGTATGTGGTTGACAACTTTTTTACCCAAAATTGATGAAACGAAAAGGGTTTTAGAGCGATTCTCAACCACCAATATAAATTTGTCTTTAATTTTAATTTAATAAATAATTATTATTTGTTTTCTATTAGAATTAGGACTAAAGTCCTAATCAATAGGTTGATTGGAAAACATCTATAACTTTCAAACGGTATCACATTTTTGAATCTGAAACATGCATCACATTCTATGCTTCACATACTATAGGATTAAAAAAAAAATTAAATTTCATGAATTTTTACCAAGTTAAGGTGGTCATACGAGTTTTATATTTTTTAAAATTTGTAATAAAAATTCATAATTAATTATTTACTTGGAAAAAAATTACAAAAATATGCATCACATCTAGACATGAGTCCTCTACTTATATATAAAATATTTATAAAAAAATATTATCATTTTATTATGGTTAGGGTGGTCAAACAGACACCTACTTCTTATTTTTTCCCTGAAATTTAAGTACTATTGCATTGAAATTTCAAATTTTCACCAAATATATTTTATTTATTTTTAAATAAACCTAGAATTTTAGAAACTACATTCAATTTTCTATAGATTCTATTGTTACATATTTTTGAAATAATATAGATAACTTATTCAAATTTTTATGTCAAGTTGTCTAACACTGATTTTTCTGAATTTTTTGCCACTTAAGGGCTTGTCTTTTCCATGATGATCCTGCACATACCCATGGAATAGGATAAGGACCTAGGATGGATGGAGAGTTTGATGGACTATGATACCTAGGTTAAGCACGAGGTGTATAACCAAGGCCATGAGAATATGGATGTGCTTGGATAGAAAGGGATTCTAGGATACCTTTCTCATGAAGACCTAAACCTTTTCCTTTGTAATTCATAATTTCACACATTCGTTTACCAATGGGATATGTATTGTTTGTAAAAAAAGATGCGAGTCCATTTTGAGGAGGATATGATATGGATGAGAGGATAGGTGTTGGAAGTAAACCAAAATGGATAAAGGTAGAGGATCTTAATTTATAGGTGTGGGGTTCATGGATGGCTTGAAGAGGTGTGAGAGACTCTTGATATGAGAATGATGAGATACTTTTATCTTGACTAGGAAAAGAATCATTAGATGAAGGAGATGGAGTAGCTTGATCATCAGATGGAAGGGAATCTTTGGATAGGATGGAATAATTTTTCTTCTCTTGGGATGTGATGGAATCATAAGAGAGTATGGATTCATTAAATGAGGTGGACAGAGAACTTGGAAGAACATTTTGTTCTTGATATGGAAGAGGATTATCATGGGTGAATAATGAAGGAGGGGATCATCATATGGTTCTTGAGAGATGGGATCTTGATCAAAGATAGGAAGGGTTTGTAGAATGTTTTGATCGAGATGTGTAGATTGAAATGAATCATTGGATGTAAAGGATATGATAGAAGAAGGTGATTGAATGGAATCGTTATCTTGGGTGAAGGACTCATGAGGTTCATTTTGAATTATGGGGGATGAAGATAAATGCATGACATGACAGGATTGGTCAATTTTATTTGATGGCTTAGATTTGGGCTTCTCATTTAACCTTTACAAAAATTCAAAAACATTGAATTTGGATGATGTTGCTTTTGGAGGAGAAGAGGTTACATTCATATTTCTATCAAAGGACTGCATAGTTGTGCCACCTTGTATTTCCTTGATTTGCCTTTGGAGTTCTCTTATTTGTTGGGGAAGACTACTAAGATCATTTAATGGAGTTTTAGTCTTTTCAGGATCTTCCTTAATTTTCTCCATATTGTAGTTAGAGGGCAATTTGGCACCTTGGTTTGCTAAAAAAAAAAGTAGCCTTCTTTATCTGGCTCTAAGATCTTGTCCAAAATTATGTGAAACTGTGGATCATGTTCAACTTCTTGAATCATTTCATCGGTTATTTCATCATTTGAACTATTCCCAGTATGAAACCTATGAAAAGGATTTTCTTCCCTATCACCCATGTTGTAAAGTGGACAATAGACATAAGCTTTTGAAAAGTTCTTCTAGACTTAGATCATAGTTTTATAAGTCCAAAAATGATGATGTCTTGATCTGATAAGATGAAAATCTTATGATATGATCAAATGATGTTTCTAACTCTTGATTGTGGCTTCCAAGATGAAAGGATATCAGAATCCTATTGGGGAAGTTGAATCAATAATCAAAAAATTGTTTGAGAAGATGCACTTTTTTTGAGATTTGATCCTAGTCTCGAAAAATGATAAGTGTGTCAAATAGCCTAGTTTGTTTTCAAGATTAGTGAATGATTAGGATGGGATGAGTGGGATATTCAATTGAGGGCTGTGGTAGATAAGAAGAATGAATACGCTAATTGTGGTTGTGCCTTTGAGAAAGGGCTCTTCTTTGAAAGAAAGCTCATGAGTATAATGGTTCTACAGCATAATCATCAGTGAAACCTCTAACACAATCATGATATCAATGGATAAAGGTTCTATGTTCAAGTAAGACCTTTCGACTTTAGTACAAGAATCATATTATTTTCAATAGTTTCTTGTAGCTAAGTGGTTTCTTTGGATTTTTTTTATTTGTTTGAGAATGGATTTCTTAACAAAGGTTGTGGATTTCCAATCTCTTAACATGGGAGTAATCATTGTAATCATGAGTTTTGGATGATCTTTACTGAATTAATGTTTTGAAGACACATCAAGCAAGTTGTAGAATAGTTGTGTTTAAGTCATATACTAAACATCAAGTGTATGATCAAATTGTTTGTCAAAAATTGTTTTCACAGGTTTTACACATGACAGATAGTTCAAACAAACTTACTCTTAGTACTCAGGTAGGTCACCATAATAATCAACAACCCACATCTTAAAACTGCGTCGACTCACACAGCTATGTCATCCTCGAAAGGGGTGCCCATGTTTTTATCTTTTCCAAGCGTGTACTCAGAGTGACGGAAGTGGATATTGGATCCCCTAATCAAATGGTCCTTGGCAGTTATATGGTGAGTATCTTGGGGGTAGATTTTTCCCTCCCCTGCACTGTGATTATTATGATGTTCAGAAACTGACTTCGGTTGGATACTACACTAAGTTCGTAGTAAGGGTTTTCGTTCGGTGCAGAAAATGATAGACTCCCTCGAGAGACCTCCCAACCTTTAGAACAAAGGCTTTGGGGATGGTTATCTTGCACACTACCGACAAAAGAGGGTTTCCCCAAATTTGCATTAAATTTTATAGTGGGGCAGAATAGCCTCGCTTTGGCTTGAACCCACTTGAGTTGTTCCTCTTGGGTGAGTACTTTTTCCCACAAGAGCAGTCTCTCTAAAAGGTATTATCAAAGCTTGAAATTGCATGAAATGAAATAGATGAGTTTGGCATTTTGATCACCCAGTTAAGGAGAGAGCATAGACCTATCACCATTTTAATCAAAGCAAACAAGAGCTCAATTTTGAGCCCAAATAAACATTTTTCTATGCTAGGTGAAGATATTGCTTCACAAAGATATGGAGTTATTTTTAGTCTAAAATAGAAAATGAAGTGACTATCCTAGAATTGTTTGATTCCATTTAAGTGACTATCCTAGGATTGCTTGATTTTGAATTAGGTGACTATCCTAGGATTGGTTTTTTTTTTTGTCAAAATAAATAAATAAATAAATAAATAAAAAATTTAAGCTCTTACTAGCCGCGGTTGAGTCGGATCTAGTCAAATCCTACTTAAGTTATAGATTACAATTGCAGACTTAGAAAAATCTATGCTAGAGAAAAAAAATGCACTAAAACAGACATCAAGAGCGTTATAGAATAAGTAATGGGCGCTGCAGGATCATTAAAGGAAGCTGAGGAATCCCTGAAGAGTGCTATGGAATCACTAAAGGGCGCTATAGAATCATTGATGGGCATTGAGGAATCCCTAAAGGGCGCTGAGGAATAACTGAAGGGCGCTATGGAATCCTTAACGGGCACTAAGGAATCCCTGAAGGGCGCTAAGGAATCACTAAAGGGTGCTATAACAGAGTTAAAGAGTGCTAAACTGGGTGTGAACTATGTTGAAGTGTGTTTAATGCGCTAATACGCTCTTTTAGTCGTAACCTATCAGAAAAACCTGTGAAAAGATGTTAAAATTGGGGCAAGAGCCCCACAGTGGGTGCCAAAAATGTGTGTGGGAAATGTTAGTATCAAAATAAGATAATAAAAACACACCAATGCAACATTAAACTAAAGAGAACTAAATAAAATGAACAGAGATCAAACAAAGCTTCTTCAGAGTCATTTCATTGTCCTCTATCTCTAGGGATTTGCTTGAAGCTGCTTGCTCTCAAATTGTATAAGCAAAGCTTCTCAGAATGGCAACCTGCAGAACGAGTATGCAAAAAGAGAGTACTTCTCTATCCTGTATGTTGATGGAGTGAAATGTTGGTATACGAATATGCACAGGGGATGTAGATTATGCATAGGGGCTATGGATTATCGATGCTGTTGAAATTAAGCTACGAGGATGATAGGCCATGATATGGATTGCTAATATGCTAAACTATGTTATGCTATGATTCTAAAGGCTATGGATGCTAGAAGGCTAATTGACTATAGTTTTCTCGTACAAAAGCTTCTCTGGTTTCAAAGACCCGGTAGTCCCTTTTATAGATTTTCACAGGCAAGAGCCTAGCTAGCAAAGATCAATGGTTGTGAGATTGTCTGGTAATTTTGGATGGTGAGAGATTGAGAGGTTGAGAGGAAGATGGAAGATGTTGGGAGGTTGGAGAGAAGAATGGAGGTTTTTCTTCAACCCACAGGAACAACTTTGCTTAGAAACAGAGAAATTATTTTTTTGTTTTGAAGTTTGTTTCACAGTTGTTGAAGATAATCCAATATTAAATAAATAAATTTATTTAATTTTGTGTGAGTTTGAATATTTGATTTTAGGACTATAGAAGACTTAATTAAATATTTTTAATATTTAATTGTGAATAGACTTTAGAACAATTAATTAAATATTTAGAATATTTAATTATGAATGGATTTTAGAGGATTTTTAGAAGAGAAGAATATTTCATCTTTATTTGAATAAAATATTCAAGCCAAGATTATATGATAATTAATATAAATAAATCATAATTTTTATTTAATTAATTAAGAAATGGATAAGAAAAGTGATTAAATAAACTTATTTATTTAATCGAAGTGAAAGAATGAACAATATAAATAAATTATTTAAATTTATTTATACGCAGATTGAATTCAAAGATTTAATTAAATATTAAAAATATTTAATTAATTACCAGACTATTGTGATGTGGCCATTTTTAAGTGTATACACATGTTATATTGAAGATTCAAGTAATTTGGTTCTCTACAAGTTTAAATTTCAAGTGACATAGTGTTACAGTTGGTTCTAGATGCCTATTCTTCTATGAAATATATGATTGCTTGCTTGCATTACCAGAAGATTGAGAAGATTAGCTGTATAATTTTTTTGGGACATTCTACATATCTCATAGTGTCTATGGTTTGAAGTGCATGAAGATCTTTCTTGTTTCCATTACTGCACAGTTGTTTCAAGCTAATTTGTGAAGATATGCTTTTGTTTAGCTTGACTAAGGTATATTATTGTTGTGTGCTACTAATTCAAGCTTGAGCGAAGTTCAAGGAGTGTTTGTAGATGTTTTATGAGTCATTATATAACTCATTTGTAAGAAATTTAATTAGTGTTTATCATTTTGTATAACACCAATGAAGATGTAGGTCGACATGTTACAAGTTTTATAATTCCTTGTTTGTGGCCGACTATATTTATATTATGCAAGCATGAAAATGATATATATGTAAGATAAAAGATGTGAATATGATGTGGGAAGTGTACATATATGTATCAGTGCATGAGAAGAGTGTGACAAGATCCACTACACACCTAATGTGTAGAATTGATGACTATTAGTGGTTGAAGCCATAAGACTAGTCATATTTCAATAGTTCTTTCTTTTAATTAGGGAGTAGTAGCTTCCTTAGGTTCTAGCCCCTAAAATAAATTTGGGGGTAGTTGCTTCCTTGAGTTGTAGCCCAAAATCAAAGTTGTAAACTATTATTTACTTCTAAGGCCAGATTAGGATAGTAGCTCCTAGCAACATTTCTCACCGTGGTTTTTCCCCTATGAGGTTTTCCATATAAATCTAGTGTTATCTATGTTCTTGTGTGGATGCTTCTCTTCTTTCATGTTATGATTAAGTAGGTGAATGCTTAATTGGTTTAAATCAACATCAACAGTAATTAATTGGGATTGAATTTTAAAGAATATTGATTCACCCCCCCTTTCAGTATTTTGGTGTGATCAACACAACTAACCTATATGATGCATTTTTCACCAAGTCATTTGGGTTAGATATCTTGCAAAAAGAAAATATTGGAAATTTGACTAGGCTTCAATAATTCAACATGTCGAAGGAATGAATAAGGAATGCTTTAATATGTTGTCATTGATGTCAACATTAATTGTTGATATTTTCACTAATTTGATGAATAGAATGAAGATACCTTAATCCGGTATTTTGTTATGCATTTACTCATGTGATAAGATCTACTTATGTAGTAATAATATGTTATTCTTGACCACATCAAGGCTCTAGGTCATGGAGAGCTCAGAGCAGAGGGCTACCCTAACTTACATCACTCTAAAAGGATAGGGATTGAGAATGAAGAGCATTGTGTAGTACTTTTGTCACTCTTTAGACCCAAAATTTAGGCTTAGGCTAGGAGAGCTAGTTTTTTTCCATCTATGCTCAATATTTCAATTGGTTTGGATGAACAATTTGAAAGTTATAAGTGATAGTAGATTGGCATGCAGTTTTGGTTATATATAGTGCATTTGGGTATGAATAATCTGGTACGCATTCCTTTGGTGTTAAGAGTCAGACTTTGCAATTTTGGGAGATTTATTATAGGTGTCAATACATCACATATTCTATATGGTTCATGTCTATGTGATTGGGTTGATCATTGGTGTTGATTAGTTTGCTTATTTTGTGATTAGGTCTAATTATTGGCTGACCTAATGCTTGATATATGTTGTGATGATTAAATAAGCATTGTGGAAGTTAGTGATATCTATTTTAGTTCCATTTTAACCTAAATCAAGTTTTGCACATTTGGTTTAAATGTGAAGATGCTTTTGATTCAAGTATGGACCTCATAAGGCAATTTTGATTTAGTTTTGGGCTACATATAATTAGGCCAACCTAATTGGTGTATGCAGATGTCTTGGGTATATAAGTAATAAATTTTTGAGATTGTAGGAGAGACATGACATGTGATATGGTGCAAATATGAAAATTTTATGTGTAAATGATCAGATCTATAGTAGATGTATTGTGAATATTGAGCAAAGGTAAAGCAGAGGTGTTTTGTATTTTGTATTTGATAAAGTGTATAGAGTCAATCTATTGAGCTTCAAAGGAACCAAATCCAACACAAGGAAGGTGCATTTTGCATTAATTCACATTTTTTTGTGTGGCCATTTTTTTTTTATATCTATCCTTTTGTAGCTATGGGACCTATTGGATAGTGTGATCTAGCAGTGATCCTGTATAATATCTTATAACTTGTTATAATATATTGTGAGATAATCCTCACTGGGGTTTTTTTGTCTATGGATTTTCCACATAAAAAGACTAGTGTTCATGTGTTGTGTGATCATATGATTGTCTCATGCTTTCATTCATTGTTGTTAGATATTTTTTGTGAATTGGATGGATTGTGATCAAATGGCTTAATAGAATATTGATTCATTCCCCTCCTTTAGTATTCTGGGTGTTCAACAATTGGTATCAAAGCTTGGTTCCTTCTAAGAAGCCTAACAACTTGAGGAAGATCTTAGAGCTTGAACATAAGTTTGATAAAATAGTTTTCAAATCTTACTACAAAAAGTGATTGCATGACTGATAGAGAACAACTCAAAGTTTCTCTTGAAGATCTTGATAGAGTTGAAGGGGAAAATAAAGAATTGAAGGAAAATCTCAAGGAATCAAATGATTACATCAAAAGAATCAAATGAATAGTTGAAGAAAGCAAATGAAGACATCACCAAACTAAAAGTACAAATGGAAGAAAAGAAAAGAATTGAGGAATGTCTGAATGAAATGGTAAAAAGAAAAAATTGTGAATCTTGAAGACTTGAACAAGAAGTATTAAATTTGATATCAAATCTAGAAAAATCAAGAGTTCATGAAGGAAACTTCAAAATAAGTTCTAGAATTCTTGATGAGATAATTGCAGGACATAAACCATCTAAAGATAAAGGAGGTTTGGGACTTGAAGGAGAAATCTCAAAGAATAATAAAACCCTTAACAAGGTTAGCAATCAAGAGATGACTGAAGGCATTGACAAACAAATTAGAAATCAAACAAGCAATGCTAGAAGACCCCCTATTAGACAACCAAATTCTCAAAGGTATCAATCTTTCAATGGTATTTTTTTTTCATGCAATAAATTTGGACAAAAGGCAATAGAATGTAGAAATAGAATGAATCAAAATGTTGGAACCTTCTCTAGACAATGTTTTTCATGCAATAAATTTGGATTGAGTGCAGAAGTCAGATGAAGAATAGATATAATGTTGGTAGAATGGTTCAATTTTTCAATGGTTATTGTTATACATGCAATGTATTTGGATAGAAAGCTAACCAATGCAAATCAAGATTGAATAGAGTTTAGTTTGGTCAGAAAAATGTTGTATTCTACAATTGCAACAAACTTGGACACATTTCAAGATTTTGTAGAAGAAAGAATGGAAGACAGACTAATTCGGTAAAGAGGAATGAACTTATGAATAAAATTGATCCTAATGAAGTGAAGAAGGAAATGGAGAAGATTTGGAGAAAGAAAGAGGAACCTAAGAATGTAACACACCTGTTGAAAATTGAAGGTGAAATTGTAGCTTAAAACTTGTAATCCTATGAGACTGTAGATTAAATTAAGTATTCTTTGTCACAATTTCTTTGTGGGTGATTAATCTAATTAATTTAATTTTACCAATTGTAGAAGTAGACAAAAGATTGTAGAAGAATGACACAAGAAAATAGAAGTGACACAACATATACATGGAGAAACCCTTTCAGGAAAAAACTCCACCATCAGAATCAATAGTACTTGTATTATTTAGCCTTAGAACAAGATTAAAATAACACTGTATCAATCCCTAATTGAGATGTGTCTTTTTCCTTTAACAATTCTTCTTCACAACCTACAATAAACTTTGATAGAACTCTCTTCAACTTGGTACAATTAAATAGATAATTGTGAACATTGTAAACTCCAAAGAGTTGACAATTACAAGAGGATAAAGCTTCTCACAAATGTCTATGCCATTCTTGTGCAAGTAGAGTTCTTCCTTGAAAACCAAAGTCAAACTAAGTCCTTCATCAATTAGGGCATCCCAAACTAAAGACTTAACTAATAGTTGGTTAGGAAGATATCTTGTAAGCTTCTCCTCAAAGTTGGCACCCAAGAATGGGCCCCATTTAACTGAGCCTCACAAATATCTTCTCATGCAAAAGTGTTAACTAAAAGATGCCAACCTAGGTGCCCAAGGTGGGTCCAAGTAAATCTGAGTTAACTAAAACATATCTCTCTACCATTCATGCAAACATCATGCATGATTCATCATCCCCTATTAACTGAAAGCATCAACCTATTATCTATCATGCAACTAAAATCATTAGTCATGCAACTCAAGTCAATTGAAGGACCAACTACATGCAACTCAAACTAACTACATGCAACTGAAGATAACTTAACCATAACTAAACTAAACTAAATGGAAACTAAACTAATAGTGCCACTCCACATACACTATAAATATCAATCCCTACTTTGTAGGAACAAGACATGCATTACACAAGAGTTATCAATTCACCAAATAGTTAACTAAAACAGGTTGTGTCCCACCTCCCATGTGGGCATCCCACGTGCTCCTATTTTGTAGGAGCTCTTCTTGGGCATCCCCACATGTTCCTATAATTTAGGAATAATTACAAATGTTAATTTGTGTGTTCATTTCATTCAAATTTAATCTCTTTCTAATCCTAGTGTTGGGGAACACTTTCCAAGGACTTAGGAGATACATGAAATATGTTTAGGATTGCAATTAAATGGCATCCTATTCCCAACATTCTCCCACTTGACATTATACATTGCAATTATTCTAAACAAGGAATCGTTATTATAAATCAAGTACAAGACTCAAGGCCAATGGCCTTCCTGCACCAAGAGAACATATTTGTAGGAACTAGTTCATAAGATAATCTACAACATTGATTAGAGTGTCAAATTTCTCAATTAATACCTTCCCACTCTCAATCATTTCTCACACAAAGTGATACTAAACATCAACATGCTTAGTATGAGCATGATACATAGGATTATTGGATAAAAAAATAGCACTCTAACTATCACATTCAAGTCTAATTTTCTTTCAATTAAAATCAATACCTTTCCCAAGTCTCTGTAACCAAACTGCCTCTTTGGAGACATGTGTGGCAGCCATGTACTCTACTTCTGTGGTGGAAAAAATAACCGTGGGCTGCCTCTTACTCATCCAACTAACTGTGGCTCCAAAAAAAGTAAACACGTAGCCACTTATCGACCTTGGACTGTCAGGTCTCCTGCCCAATCTGAATCAACAAAAACCTGTATCCAATTTTCTGTGCATAATATCAATATCATTAGCACCATGATAAATCAAATAGTAATCAGAATTACCTTGTAAATATATAAAAACCCTCTTAACATAAGTCCAATGTTCTTTACCAGGGTTAGACATAAACCTACTTAGAAATCCCACTTTTTGGGCTATATCTGGTCTTATACAAACCATTACATACATCAAATTACCAACTGCACTAGCATATGGAATTTGAGACATTTCCTCATGATCAAAATTAGATTTAGGACACATGTCTAAACTTAACTTCGTTCCAACTGGTAAAGGAATATTAATTGGTTTAATATCATGCATATTAAACTGTTTCAAAATAGTATCAACATAGTTGCTTTGACTTAAGAAAAGCTTTTTGTAACCTCTATCTCTATTGATCTCCATACCAAGGATATATATTTTGCAGTCCCTAGATCTCTTTCATCTCAAATGTGCTAGAGAGTTATGATTTCAATTCTGTAATCATTAGTACCTTGTTGTTACCAATAAACAACATGTCATCTACATACACGATAATAATTAAAGGGTATGTGCAGGATCATTGTGGAAAAAACATGCCCTTAAGTGGCAAAAAATTCAAAAAAATCAGAGTTAGGCAACTTGACGTAAAAATTTGAATAAGTTTTCTATATTATTTCAAAAATATGTAAGAATAGAATCTATAGAAAATTGAATGTAGTTTCTAAACTACAAGGTTTATTTTAAAAAACTATTTGGTGAAAATTTGAAATATCAATGCAAGAGTACTTTAAATTTCAGGGAAAATAAGAAGTAGGTGTCTGTCTCTGACCACCCTAACCACAATAAAATGATAATATTTTTTATAATATTTTAGATTATAAGTAGAGGACTCCATGTTTGATGTGATGCATATTTCTTTATAATTTTTTCCCAAGTAAATAATTAATTATGAATTTTTATTACAACTTTAAAAAATATAAAAACTCTTGCATCCGACCACTTAACTTGTCAAAACTTCATGAAATTCAATTTTTATTCTTTTAATCCTATAGTATGTGAAGCATAAATGTGATGCATGTTTTGATTCAAAAATGTGATATTGTTTGAAAGCTATAGATTGTTTTCAATCAGTCTAATCAATCAATTTTAGTCATAATTCAAATAGAAAATGAATAATAATTATTTATTAATTCAAAGTAAAGCACAATTTATATTGGTGGAAAGCTAAGAATCTCCTTTAAAACCTTTTCATTTCATCAATTTTGGGTTAAAAAAGTCATCAGCCACATACCCTACAAATACCCATCATATTGCCACTTTTTGGCCCATCATGATCCCTCGCACATACCCTAAAAGTTGATCATCAATACATTTTATGTAAACACAATGATCTTCCTCACTCCTAAAATAACCAATTTTTAATGCAAAAGCATCAAACCTTTTGTACCACATTCTCGGTGACTGTTTTAATCCATATAAAGATCTCTTTAACTTGCAAACCAATTATTATTTTCCTTTTACAACAAAACCATCAGGTTGCTTCATATAAATCTCCTCATCAAGATTCACATGTAAAAAAGCAGTTTTCACATCCATTTGCTCTATCTCAAAATCATAAGTAGCAACAATAGATAAAAAGAATCTAATAGAAGTTAATTTAGCAACAATAGAGAATATTTCATTAAATTAAACTCCCTCTCTCTAGGAGTAGCCCTTGTCTACTAATCTAGCCTTGTACCTTTCAAGATTACCATCTCCAACAATTTTCTTTTTAAAGATCCATTTACAACCAATGGCCTTTCTTCCTGGGAAAACTCTCAAGATCTCATGTGTCACAAGTATCCAAGGATTCCATTTCCTCATGCATAGCTTGTGACTAAAGCTTTTTCTCATATGAAGACAAAGCTTCCCTGTAAGATCTAGGTTCATCATTTGACAGAGCTTGGAAAGTTGACTGTGCATACAAGCTTTAAAGTTATCAGCTTTTTGTCTGAAGCATTTATTGCTAAAATGGGTGAAATTAGAGAGTTAAAAGCATACTTGACAAGGAAAATCCATCTCATTGAATGTATTTGAAGAATATTAGAGGAGCAAGAAGTGAGTTTGAAGGGTCCAAAGCATCTCCAAGTTGTAGAATTCCAAAACCCTACTCCATCGAGAAAGAGGAAAAGGTATTTAACATGTCCTGCACATTCTAATATTTGGAATTACCAGTAGAAGGAAATTCAAATACAATGGTGACATGACACTGGAAACTATAGATATTTCTCAAAACCACAGCCCAAATTTAATAGACATTGCATCAAAATTTTAGAATTTGATCTCCTAGGTGCATTTTCACATATACCTCTTAGGGTCTACCTACCAAAGATATCAGGTCTTATATTCATGGGAATATGGAAGAGCACTCCTATGAAAAATTGTTCAATCTATGGGTAGATGAGTTAGTTAGAGAAAATTATACCTTGAAACTAGAATACAATATCTTGACTAAGAATAAATTAGATGTGTGGCACTGGTTTCCAGACTTTAGCAATGAAGAGAAGTGTATTAGAATGGAATTTATCATAATTCATGAACATTTTATGTGGGTTGATGGTGCCCACATGATTACCAAAGAAGTGATCAAAGAAATCACTAGTTTATGATCCACCAGACCGATTCCAGACTAGAAATCTACCAAGAACAAAGATATAATGTTGCAAATAGGTATTGCAATAAACCCTATCAAAAATTTGGCAATTCAATATGCATCTATGGTAATTGGAAATATGACTTATGGAAACCATTTAGTTTCTACCACCACAATTCATGTGGTAGTGGATATTATTGAGAACAATGGTGAATATGATCTTTGTAAGTTGCTCTAGAAATAATTGATAGAGAACCTGGAAGAAATTAAGAATAAAAAGCATGTATTTAGGTATGACACATTGATAATATGTTTTTCTTTCTACTTTATGAAGGAAGTTCCAGTTGTTAGAAAGGTTAATTGGTCAAATGAAAAATATGTTGCTCATGAAATAGGAGACTACATGAGTAATCTTGGATATATGGATGCTCAAGGTGGTGCCCTTACAAAATTCTTTGTAATGTTTCAAAGGAGAATGAATATGACACAAAGAATTATGATATATGTGGTAAGAAAAAACAAGGATGACATTACTTTCTTGGTTTCTATTGATTATTACATAATGGAAATAGTTGAACCCAAAACTGTTTGGGTCCTAGAGCTTGGATATAAAGTGACAGAAGATGAAGCTATTGTCTGTGTTGAACAGTCCTAAGGATCCTACTAGACAAATATTTTGGAAAATTTAGAGAAAATACAATGGAAGTTTCTCAAAAATTTAAGAAATCATAAATAAAGAAACAAGTTGATGCTAAGGTAGAATCATATGCCAAAGAGTTTGGCATCTCAAAAGACACAACTAGGGCAGCTATAGAGAGAGCTAGAGCTAACATCAGTATATAAGAAGCCTTTGATAGCACTAGGACATCAATTTTTGCATTTCAACCTACAACTAGTAAGAAGAGGAGATCCACAAGTGGTCCTCCGGTAAGGGAGAAATCCCCTCCAATAGTCCATGCCATCAAGCTAGAAGAAAAGAAAACCACAAGGAGAGTTAAGTAGAAAGCCATGAGGAAAAATGCAGTTGGTACCATTGTGACCTCTAAAGAAGATATGCATATAGATGATGCTCAACATGAGCATGAGACTAGTAAATTTGTAATGACAGCACAAGAGATAATGGAGAACTTCAAGGGATATGTCTCTGAACTAAGAGACAAAGTTGAAATAGAAGTTGAAGCATGAATTATAAAAAAGAAGTTATTGGACATCATAGAAAAATGTGCATCTACACACAGAAAGGTAGAAGAAAGTTTGAAGGATTTTCATGCTTGTGAAGAAGATGCAAGGAAACTATTTTTGTATTTCATGAATTTTCATGATGTTACATGAAACATAAAAGATGCTATGAGCACAATTGAGACACAAATAAGTTGTGCATCAAACAATTATGAGCTGATTGTACAAGATAAAGATGATCAGACCTACACTACTCTAGTGAACTTACATGAATAATACTTTAATAGGTAGAACCAAAAGAAAGAAACAATTAGATAGTTCGAGAAGATAAGGGACTTGGTTAAAATGAAGCATAAAATTTTCTCAAATACCCTTGCCAATACAAAAAGGATTTCAGAGATAAATCTTACTCCATGTACTCTAAAAGAAGGAAAGGAAATTTTGGTAAAACTTGAGTCATGAATAGCACATAATACTTGCAATAGCAAAGGAACAATAAGAAAAAGGTGGATCCACTTGGCAAGTCATTTTTTATAAGCTTCAAGGGTCAACATCTTCAAGTTGACAATTTCTACTCATGCATTTTTTAAAATTTCATTTTTTTCTACATATATGCTGAAGGTATAAAAGATTTTTAGTTAACTCCCTAAGGGGGAATCAACACACTCTTCCAGTTACTTTTTCACACACACACACACACACACACACACACACACATATATATATCTAAGGGGGAGTATACGGTACACCCTTTTCCATTGATGTAAAAGGGGGAGAGATAATTGAAAAACATTTTGGAAAGATACTTGAGTTTAAAACATTTGGAGAGTTGGGGAGATATACTTGAAAACGCTTGAAGAAATGTTGAGAAAGAATTTTGGGGAGAGATATGTGTAAGGGGGAGAGACATGTTTTTGGAAAATGTTTTTTTGATATGCATGTTGCCATCAATGACAAAGGGGAGATTGTTGGAAACTTAAGGGGAAGACTATTGGAAGTTTGTCATTGTTGATGGGTTTTGGAAACATGAGCATGAGGTGTATGCATTGTATGATCCAATGTTCCCATTGATGTCAACATTGTTATGATCATTGTAGCATGGATTGGAAGCATTCTTGAAGACATTTGGATAGAGAAATTTGATTCGTAAAAAATGGTTATATAGGAATTTTGCTAAGTGTTCCTTCTAACAGTATTTTGGTTCAGTGCATCAATTTTTGGTTCCACACTACACCACAAGTGGAGATATCACTCTGCAATTCTAACTATAGTTTTGAGATCATCAGGTGCATCTACATTGAATATTTTGTGACATTTTGTGAAGTATTCTAAAAGATATGAATGAAACAGTTTAGCTTTGTATATTGCAGTCATTCCTTCTACAGTGTATCCGTCTGGGATATTTTACTTTCTTTGCAAATAATTATTTGTTCTATGATAATGAGGATAAGCTATTAGATGTTAGTTGAGTGCGAATTCAAAGGAAGATTGAGTTTTGAAGTCACACATATGATGAATTGTATGTACATATGAAGGTTTTGTGTTTAAGTCTTATTTTGGGCCAACCTAACACATTTGATTTTTTTGGAAGACAAGCAAGTAATTTTATTTTATGCTAGATCTATATTAGGTCCATCCCAACCTATCTTAAGGTGAATTGAATTTTGAATTATGGAACGAGATATGAACATAATGTTTTTTAGGACAACATGTTTAATTTTGTGTGTTAATTCTAATTAGGATGACCTAATTGAAGTTACACTTGATATGGACATATATAGTAGTTTAACTTCGGAGTTTTGTAGCAATGGTGTGTGAAAATGAGAATGAATGAGGAAGGAGTAGAGAGAGAATATTACATGCAAGTAATGAGAGAAATATGACATTTATGGTGCTTCACCTACATGTGTGTGATGCAAATATAATCAAAGTTGAGCATATTGTGAGCATAGTAGAGTATTGTTTCAAATTTGTGTGAATATCATTTTGTACCTCATTGGAACTATAATCCAACATATGATAGATGTTATTATATATCAATTCAAATAATTTGTGTATCCACCCCTTCTTTCTATCTTTCTTACCTTTTGTGGGTAGTGAGTTCACATGGATAGTGAGTGCACCTGACAGTGAGCCTTTCTATAATATACTATATCTAGATATAATATATTGTGAGCTAACCCTCACCGTGGTTTTTCCCATTTTGGGTTTTCCACATAAAAATATTGGTGTTTATTTGCCATTTGATTTTTTGGATGCCTTCATGCTTTCATTTATTTGTTCAGTTATATTTATTCTAATAATTTGATAGCTTATGTTTAATTGGTTTAAAGGTATACTGATTCACCCCCCCTCCTCTCAATATTTTAGGTGTTCAACAGTATCCAACTTCATCTAAACAACTAAGATCATTATTATCAAAATAAGGGTTTGAATACATACCTAGATAAATTGTTTGAATAGGTGCATTTTTTATATCTTTGAGAGGTGGATTTGAAGACATACCTGAAGTTGTTTGCATATAATCACTATTTCCATAGCATTCAAAGTTGAAGGCATAGTTGGGTTTGTCTCCATAATTACATTTTCTTCCATATTAACCATTTCCACATTTGCATCATCTACTTTCATCTCATCCTTCATGGTATCCTCTTCAAGATTCATGGAACTAGATGCTTCCAAATTTTTCATATGAGGAATCCTTGTTCTTCTATCTCTATCTTTTTGTCTCCATCTCTCTATTTTCTTCAATTTCTTCAGACCTGTCATTAACTTTCTACGTTTTTTCTTTCCCTTTGCTTTGATTCCATTATTAGGTACAAACCCTCTTGATAAAAAGACAAATTATTTTAAAACTATTTTCCAATTTCTACCTCCTTCCAATTTTGAAATAAAACTATATATGAAGATCCTTTTATCTATAAGCTTTGAAGTATAAAAACATATGAATACATCCAAAATCCCTCTTTTTTCAATTCTTTTTGAGAAAAGTCCTTGTACTTGATTCCATTTCAAAAAATTCAACTTGTGATTGTCTCCTTGAAAAAATTGAATAGAATGTGACCTATTAAGAGATTGCATAAGAGAAAATTGAATTAAAAATTTCAAAAAATGGCATTGTTGATCTGTACTGCAGAAAAGGAATGTTGTAGAAAAAAGGTGACGAGTCAATTTTTTCCAAATTGGGAAAATGGATATATTAGAAATGGGTACCCATTTTATTTTATAATGTGATTTTGTTCTAAATTCAAACAAGTACATGTTTCTAAATGAGTACTCGTTCCTAATTTCAAATGTGAAAATTAGGAATGGGTACCCGTTTATATTTCAAAATGGGAACCCATTTTAAAACAGGTACCTGTTCCATAAAGCTAGAATCCCCAAGACGCTTTTTTCTTGGTTTTTAGGCTCAAGAAATGTTTGGCAACACGAACCTTAGCCTTTCACATTCAACAAAAGAACTAAGGTAGATTCAAGAGAAATGTCCAACATTGGCAATATAGTTGATGGACTTTTTCTCAAAATTAATTTATGAAATTAAAACCCATTATAGACCATGATGTCTAGTTTCCAAATATTTAAATTTTTTAAAGATTTTATTCTATTTTTTAATTAATTTATAAGAAAACTAGTCCATAAACTTGAAATATTAGGTTTTTTTTTTTTAATTACTTTTTCTCTATTTTAATTTGTTTGCAAAAAAAATATATGACAACAATCCTTAGACAATTCTCTATATAATGAAAAAAATCAAAAAATGTTTAGTTTAGGTACTATTATGTTGTCCACATACACGATTTTTAAAAACAACAATTAGGGCTAATAAAAATATATAAATTACAAAAAACATCCTCATCAATCTTCAAGTTGTCACATATATGTCCCCAAAAGGAATTAGAAAAATACTTTTATTTAGGCCAAAAAGTGGTGTCCATACATGTGTATGGTATGGTAAAAAACAAGTGACTTTTAAAAAGTGGATTTTATACATGCCTATTAAAATTTAATTTGTATCATTTGGGTATTAGAATAAATTACATATTCAAAAACTAGATTCAAAATACTAAATTTCATATTACTAACTTCTTTTAAGATTCAACATGTGTAAGTTCCTCATTTTCAATCCATGTGTAACAAATTTTGAAAAAATAGAAAAAACACTTCCACTTTTTGAGCTTTTGTGGGCCCAACTTCTTGCAGTAGCCCATAAGTAGCATTTCTACAACACTTTATCAATCAAGATCATTTTTACAACACATCATCAAATTCATGTTCATGCATAGTAAGAATTTTATGTTTTATGTTTATCTTTGTTATGAACACTAACCTTTTCCAGATCTTTGAGAAACTATCAATTTCTCCTTGTGTGAGATGAGCTAATTGACCTCAATCAAACAAGGAATGCAAATATAAGTGGTAAGTTATAGCATAGTGATTTATCATTCATTTTTATCCATTACCTTTGTTTGACCTAGGGTAGGAACTCTTTATTAATATCATCGTAGCCATGTGTGGAGGTGGAAACACCAAAATAGGGTTTGACCAAAGCAAGCCCCTATATGGTACAACCCTCCTCCCTTTTTCCTTCTTGTAGATTACATGTTTGAAGTGGAATTGAAGAATATTGGATGTCTCAAAGAACCAAACCTTAGATCAAGCATTCAAGCACCATCTTTCATCACATTAGAGCAATTTATTATTCACAAGATAATAAACTTTGGAAGTTGAATATGATGGGGAAGGATCTATAGATTGTAATGCTCCTATGTAGACTTTGAAACTCTAAAAATCATTTCCAACCATGGGTACCCTCACCCTTGTCTAGTCATTTCTACCTCAAAATATAATGTCAAGTTCTATATTTTCTACACTATGTTTCCTTGCTTTCTATTTATAGATATGTGACATTTGGATCTACTTAGTTTCCCTATCCACTAGGACCTATGACACCTGGAATACCATGATTAACCAATGTTTAAAATTTCCCATCTTTATCCCTTAAAAATAACCTATCATGTTCAACAAAGTAGAAACTTCAATCATCTTAGTTACTAAGAAAATGGTTGTGGTTCCATTTGGGTTTCTTAGATCATACTTCATATTTTTGTAACTAATCTTCATAATCATCATTGTAGGAATCCATTTAATATTCAACTTATATAACTTAGGAGTTCCATCATGAAGATAGTATTTTTTCCTTAAGTTATTATGTCACTCCCACATATCATCAATCATTTTGACTACAATAGAAACTCTCTCCTTGAAAATCCTTTTGAATAGATTCTTAGTCTCTTACCTAGCTTGATCATTCTAGTGTCTTTTTTCTTCTTATAAGGATTTAATTGGCTTCATTAACATACAAATATCCCTTTGAGATGATGAAATATCATGAGGATCATTTGATAAGGGAATTTTCTTCTTATATCTAATGATTTAATCTACAATGGGTAGTTTCTAGACATGGCCATTTCCTACTTCACTTCTTGATTCAATAGCATTATATCATTTCATTGTTATGGGATCAAGTTGAGCTAAGTGGTGTGAGCCAAAAGATTTGTGGCTTCAAGAGAAAGTGTGTTTGAAAATCTCCTGACAATGAAATATCCAACCAATCCTTTGAGTATCATCAAAGGCCTACGGTTTGTCATACTTTGGAGCAATAGCCCATAATGCCAAGGTTTCCTAATGGGGGAAATAATCTAAACCTTATTAAAATTTCCTATCATGCTATTTGTCTTAGAAGATATATCCACCTTCATTGCTTCTTTTTGGATTATCAAATGGAAAAGCTAAAGATATATGTTGAAAAATGAGGTGTTTTCTTAACTTAATACTCTGTAAAACTTTAATATTGTTTTTATAAGTAAGTCTTTTCTTTGTTACATAAATTATTTGTGGATGATAATCTTGATTAATTCATTTTACTATTGTAGAATGAAGAGAAAAGTTGAGAGGAGAACTAGACAGGATATTAGAAAAATCACACAAGATATACCGTGGAGAAACCCTTTCGGGAAAAAACTCCACCAAGAATTATTCTATTATTCAATCTCTGAATTACAATAGCTCTAATTCTTGCTTGAGAATGTTTCTTCTATCTTTACCAATCTTCTTCACACCTACAATAACAATTATGAAAACTCTATTCAACTTGAATGAGATATAGAGACAATATGCAACCTTGTAATCTCCAAATAGTTATAATTACAATGCACAAGCTCAAGCCCTTGAAAAGGTATGCCATAATCCTTCAAGTTGAGTTATTCAGTGAAGACTAAAGAATATAACATGTGCTTCATGCATTTGGGCATCCCAAACTGAAGCTACAACTTCTCCTTCACTTCGGTGATAATTCCAAAGCTCTTCCTCAAAGTTGGCGCCCTTAAGAAATCCTACTTAATTGAGCCTTCATAAATACTTTATTATGCATGAGAGGTAAATCCAATAAAGCATCTTGGGTGCCCAGGTTGGCTCCAAGTGATTTGTAGTTAGCTGAAACATTTACTCAACACCATTCATGCAAGAATGGTCATCCCCTGTTAACTGGAGGTAGTTCCTGTTATCTGTCATACAACTCAATGTTATTAGCCATGCATTACAAGTTAATTGAAGCTAACTACATGCAACTCAAAATAACCAACATGCATGCAACATGCACTTGCATGCAACTGAAGATAACTGAATCCATAACTGAAACTGAACTAAAAACTGAACTGAACTAAATTGATTCTGAAAACTAAACTAACTAAACTAATCCAAACTGAACTAAACTGAACTTCAAACATGCAAACATCAAATCCTAACTCCTAGGATCTTTACATGCATTCAGAAGTGTCAATTGTTACTCCGTATAGTTAACTGAACACAAGGTGAGTGTCACCTTACCATGTGGTTGTCCCATGTGTCCCTATTATTTAGAAACTCACTATGGATGCCCTCACAGCTTTCTTACATTTAGAATTAATTACAAATGTCAATAATCATGATTATTTCATCAAATATTAATCTCATCTTAATCTTAGTGTTGTTGAACACATTCCAAGAATCTAGGAGATACATGAAATAATTAATGTTTAGGATTTGCAATTGAATGGCAACCTATTTCCAACAATATATATCCCATCCCAACAATAATAGGAATTCACTTTCTCTTACTAGCTTGCTAGCCTATTCTAGTGCAATGTTATTTATATCCACTTCAAATATGGAGGCACTCTATGTAGATTTAAGATCATGAACAAAGGCTTTGTAAAATTCCTACAAGATTGTTAATTTAGTTCTAGCATGAGATTTTAGTTTGAGAAGGAAATTATTGAACTAGTTATTTTTGAGTATTGGGTCCTAAAACCACTACTCCACAATATTAGAACATGTTTTACTTTCAAGACTAGGGGGGTTTCTTCAAGAAGGTAAAAGAAAGGTTTTCCAAAAAATAGGGGTTAAGTGCCAATTGATTGGAATGGGTAGTCTCTCCTACACTTTGGGCTCAAGTAGACCCAAGAGAGTATTCCTTGAGGTGTATGTAATAGGTTTCCAAACCAATTGGAATGTAATATGATTGCAACAAAAATATATACATATCCAATGTATGATTGACCCCTATAATTGTCACTAGGTCAAAGAATAGCTAGCCACAAAAAACCACTTGTAAAGTTCGTATAACACCTTGAAAATGCACCTATGGATAAAAACAACATTGTAATTCCTATGAATATTTTCATTTAACATCTCATACACAATGAAAAGGTGCAAACATACATGACATGAATCTTTGATAACTTAGCTAGTTAAGGTTGCTTGAGATTGTTCCTTAGTTTGTAATAATGAATCATGAACATGTATATTATAAAATAACTCTTATCTAATCCTATATCTAAAAAAGATAGAGAGGTTATTTAAATTATTATTTTTTGATCATTCATCAATATGGATAGATACTTACTCCATTGGGTAATAGAGTCATGAAGTAAAACCTTAGCAAAACTAGATATGCATTTACATATAAATCAATTAATGCATTCCATGTAATAGATATACTTGATAATCCATCACAAAATATAATTTAACCCATATGAAACAAATGAAAGACCGTTATAATAGTATTGCAATGCATTAGAAGATGTCACACTTTCATATAACCCTTATTACAATCACACCTAAAAATGTGGTAAGAGAAAGCACATAGATACAAAATGTGTTAAGACCATTCATGTGAGCTACAAAATGTATTTTCAATACTTACAACCCAAACTAGCAATGTTTGGTGTTCAATAACCAATGTAGACACTCTTGAACTAGACAATTGACTTATACTACCTAATAAAATCACCTAGAAACAACCATGGGAAAACCCAAGGAGATTGAAAATATTGAACTAAGTTGAATGCAATCACTATTTGAACCCAAGAAATCCATGGCCAAGCATAAATCCCACCCAAATAGAGTGACTCAAATTATGCAAGCACACTTAGTAGGTGAAAAACTATGCACCATATTCATGACATTGTAGGGAAGTAGATAAAGTATACTATAGTTGTGGGATTAAAATGTTTAGGCTCTTTAACCTGAATTTAGAATTTTATTTAATTTATCTTCATTGCATATCAAAGCCTTTAGCTACACTTGAACCCTATTGGTGATTTGACAAGTTCAAGAACTTTTGAAATCACCAACACCACTTTTATTTTCCTCTTCATTTATTTTCTTTGTCAACACATTTTCATACTCTCAAACCATGTCAGTGAGTTCAAGAACTTTTGAACCTTTTGAAACTCTACCTTGGAAATTTTTTTGTTCATTACTCTTACCTCTATCAAAACATTCATCTTCCATTGAACCATGTTGGTGAGCTCAAGAGTTCTTGAACTCACCAATAATACACTTTTTGGCATTCCTTTTTGACACTTTTGGCTCCTTTTGAACCATGTCAAAGGTTTAGTGAGTTTAGGAACCTTTGAAAGCTCTAAAATCCTAGACTTAGCTCATTTTATCTCTTTATCCAAAAGCTAAGCAACTTTTGACCTATGTAGGAAATTTCAAGAACTTGTGAACCTACTAACAATTGTCACCTTTTAAAAACCAACTTTTCCATTGGAACAAATGTGGGAAAGCTATGGAGGAAAAGATGTGGAAACTAGATGGAAAGAGAAAAGAGGATGTTTGAAATCAAGGAGATTTTTATTAAGAAAGGTGTAAAGGGAGAAAAATAGCTAAGGTGTGAGGGAAATGACAGAACAATCATGCAAAAGAAGACTTGCAAAAGGAGGGACACTTAGATGTAGAAACATTAGGTAGTGTGAGGAATCTACAAATAGTTTTTTGAGAAAATGGAGGATGGGATGTAGGGACAAGGGAGATAACTAAATATAGATATTTGATAACAATAAGGAATCCCACAATGAAAAAAGAGGGCACAAAGGACAAAAGGAAAGATGTGTAAGAAAGGGAAAGGGAATTGGATGTGGATAATATCCAGTCTAGAGGGTGAGATCCACATCCAATAACAAGTGAAAACTCAACAAAAATTGGAAATACATAGAAAATTGAATGACAACTTCTAGATGGGATTGGGTTTTGACATCTTCAACTCATAAGAAGCTCAAAAGGGATATCATAATGCAAATTTTGGGCAAATTCATAAAACATGCAAAGATTGGATTTTTAATTTTTCTGAGGAATACCCAACATAATGAATTGATCATAAAACATGAACCTATCACATTCCTTGGTCATTACATCATTTACAAGCTCATCTTCTTCAAGGTCTCCAAGTATTGTGATAACATCATGGGCATTGATATAAATTCTTCACATGTGTTTAGGTGACTTGATAGCTTTTATGATTTCACCTCCCTCGGGATCAAACTCATCAAATCCTTTTGTTTCACTATAAGGTACTCAGGCTATTGGGGATTTATAACTTGTCCTATCTCCTATGGTGCACTAGAAATTCCTTGTGTTAGCACTTCCCTAACCTTTGACTATGTTGACAAAAAAATGTCACTCCATTGTTCATCTCTAGCCCTAGTAATGCGTGTGACAAATATGAGGGGCATCCATAGAGAGTGTTGAGATTTTAGTTGTTTTGCACTTTGGCAGCATGATGCTTAGAATATCAACATTTTCCAACATGATTTTCATTCTCTCAATAGAATCTTGAATCTCTACATAGGAATCCTTAAAGTTAGGATCATTTTCCAATCTCCTTGACTCTATAATGTTGATTTTATCCACCCTTTTCTCCTTGGATCCTTCTCTACCTTATCCTTGCAGCTTCTGATAAGGTCTTCGCATTCATCATATTGGTGTTCAAACCTTATCATACCAACATGTTTCTTCATCATGTGAATGAATCCAACTTCTATGACTTAACACATGCATTGATATATGTCCCAAAAAGACTAGGAAAAGGCTGCATGCC
>VDFB02000008.1:295554509-295565757 GCA_007258455.2 Sequoia sempervirens
CTGAAGTGGTCTTGAACCTTTGTAATATCAACTAAATTAAAATTTATGCCTGATCTCGAGGTGTAGTGGCAGTAATTCCCCTTCATTTGGGGCAACAATGGAGCATCCAAAAAAAAAAAAAATTTGAAAATTTGATCTTGGCAGCAGTGTTGATCTTGAGAAGCATTGGTCTTTGAACCAATGTAACATGCACCTCACTTCAAAGAGGGGTAAAATGTAGACACTTCAAATCATCCCAATTGATATTATGCATTTGAATCTGATTCTAACACCATTTCCTCGTAAATCACCTCTTTTCTGGCTATTTAATTAAATAATCTAATTGTTTAATTAAATTTACCATTTTCTCCTATTAATCAAATAATCAATTTAATTGGAATAATTCATCCCCCTTCTTACTAATTTTCATCCCATTTAATTAGATAATCTAAATTATAAATTTTTTAATTAAAAATCCTATGTCTTCTCATTTGATTAAATAACTCCAATTATTTAATTAAATGTCACATTCCTCTTAAAACCCCTAACCCACCTAAGATTAATTAATTATGAATTAATTAACCCTAAACGAGGTATGCTAATCTTCATTAGCCAATCCTCTAGCTTTTAACCCCACTAAGGTTAAATAAACCTATGACTTATTAACCCACTTGCACAAGTAATTATTTCCTCAAATTAATTAAATGGTTGTTTTCCTCACAAAGGAATATTCCTCCATTTACTCCCCTCATTGAATTTCTCTCCCCAAGCCTTAAATGCTCTTACAAGCCATCATGTCTCTTACAAGAGCATTCACTTCTCCTACAAGCCATCATGTCTCTTAGAGGAGCATTCACTTCTCTTACAAGCCATCATGTCTCTTACACAAGCATTCACTTCTCTGACAAGCCTTCAATACCTTTCACCCGCATATCATTAATTCTTCTTACACATGTCTTAACTCCCTCTTACATTCCCTTTTCCCAAAATGTGCACACACATATGTGGGAACATATCCCCATCACCTCTCTTAGCCTTGTGACCCCATCACCTCTCTTAGCCTTGTGACACTTGTCACAAGGCTAATGATTCGCCCTTTTATTCCATATTCCTTAGTTTCAACCCCTGATTCAACCTACCTCTCCTATAAATTGAAGTTACTTCTATAGGAAAAGGATCTGTAATAACCCTCCTAGTTGCTAGTTGGACTCAGTAGTTTTTATGCTTTGATTTGATACATTGATACTATGATGGTACTATTATTGTTTGATTTGGTTTGTTAGAAATTTGATGATGCTTTTATTCCATTTGTGGACATGATTATTTCATATGACATTGTGGTTGGTGATGTTAGTTGATTTTCAGAATTATATTATAATGCAGTGATTTAATAAATTATGTCATGAGATGAATTGTTAGTTTAGAAATGTTATTTTATCAATCATATTATAATTGTTAGGATAGATGTGATGAAGGACAGTGTAGCATCACTTGTTGCAAGTGCTTTGTTACGCTGCGATTCCTTCTCACAATACAATGCTTTGATTTTATATATATATGCACATGTACACGACTTCGTTTGTATGCAGGTATTGTAGGTACATAGTCTAGATTCCACCTGCTTTGGTAGGACAGGGCGAGCACAAATAGCCCAACGGTTAAATGTTGAAACTGAGGTGACAATGAAGTCATCTCGAGTCCCATGTTGTCAAACCGTCGAATTGAATGGTATTGCACGTTCTTGTTGTTGTCGTTCTTTGTGGGTCATGTTTGGGTATTGTCGTATGTTAGTGATGTTGGTATTTTATAAGTCGTGGTTCAGTTTATTAAATGTTGATAATAATTGTTTATTATAATGTTAGATTAATTTGTATGTAAATATTTAAATGTTTTATTTTAAAAAGTCACGTGCTAATTAAATATTAAATTGTGTTTTGTTTTTTAATTAAAATTATCCTATTGAAGATAATTATAAAACAAAGAAAATAAATAAATTAAATTTGTGCATAGCAAATAAAACTTGCAAAAGCATATTTAAAATAGAAAGTATTGAAAAAGGAAACATGTTGGAATTAAATTAGATAGTTTCTTTTATATTAGATTTTTTTTTAGAGTTTTCAAAAGGAAAGAGGTATATTTTATTTAGTTGCATAATTGTGAATTTGGATTCACGGGAAGATTGTGATAGAAGTTGAAAAAAAAAAAAAAAAAGGTCTTCGAATGTAGAAATCTTCTGAAGTTTTTGGGAAAGGGATTGGTCAATCTATTGTTGCATGTTTTGGGAAGGGTTTCTTAGAGAATATTAGTTTTGAAGTTGAGCACGATATTCTGGAAAGGAGATTATGAAGGAGGAACGAAAGCTGTTCGAGAAGACTGTCAGAATCAAGTGAACTTCATCAGATTCTCAAGAACGTAGGACTCCAGGTTCCCCTCTCTTCTCTTGACTGTTTTTGAATCTGTAAAAAGAATAGAAATGGGTTTGAATTAATTTTTACTTGTAACGGAAAATAAATAAACAAATGAATAAATATGGTTGATTGTTTGAAAGAAAGAAAACTTTTGATTAAATAGAAGATTAATAAAATAAATTAAACTGTTCTTTTGAAAATGTTCTGTGTATTTATTTTATTTGTTTTCAATTTGACTGTAAATGAAATCTGTCTTTAAATTCTGAAAAAAAAAAAAGGGAAATTATTCTAGTTTCTCTAAAATCTAGTTATGGGAAAAGAATGTCCTTTATTATATTGCTTGAGTATACTGCTATATATGTATATATGTGTGAAATATATAAAAGTATTTAAAATTCTGTTGATCTATCTATCTGTGCCATGGATTTATATATATTGATTCATACAGTTAAATATATACATATATATATAATATATATGAATCTGTTTATTTTTTGCATTACAATTTTGTTTGTTTTGAAAGTCTCAAAAGAAATAAAATCGATTTGTTTTTGCTGTATCGGCCGTCCAAATCCATGCCTGTGGATGAAAGTTTTTTATTTTAAGAAAATAAATAAATATGCAAAATTTATATATATCAGTTTTTTCTTATTGTTAATTAAATGTTTTGTATTGGGGTTTGGGGAGGGGACGACAGGCCGTACCCACCCCACCCCCTGTGGCAAAGGGACTGGCCACAAGATTTCGTGGACTGCTATGCGCGACAGTCCTATGAACTGTCGTGCGCAGTAGTCACGAGGACTGTCGTGGGTAGTCCTCTCTACCTGTGTGCAGTAAGGCTGTCGGCCTTTTCCTGCGCGCAGTCTAATTTGATTTTTTTTTATTTATATTTATATATATAAATATATATATTTTGGTGTAAATATTTATTTTATTAAATATTATAATTATAATTTATTTTATTTTAAATGGAATTATAATTATTTTATTTAATATTATTTTTATTTTAAAATGTAATTTTTGTATTTTATTCAGAATGTTAATGATGTTTATATATAGATAATTATATATTTTTTAGAGGGAATTATTTTATCTTTTGTTATAATTGAACAAATAATTTAAACAAGAAATTAGTTTTATTTCGTACTATAAATGGTTTATTTTGAGTTAGTTATATTTCATTATTTTTGAAAATGAGAATCTTATGTTTATTTATTTAGTTGTAACGATTAGCAAATTGGTGAGATTAATTTAGTTGAATGATCGGGAATGAATTACATTAAAATTTGGTGTTGTATTGCAAAATCAGATTAAGTCATCTTTTCCGTTATGGCTATTGTTAGTGTTGTTCATGTGGGAACCCTATTATTTTACAAAACCTTGTTCCAGAGGCTTGATTTATTTTCTTGGACGTTTATCCTTGTACTTTTTGGATTTGAATATTACATGATTTTGTTAAGCATCTTTATTTGGAAGGGTTGCACGAGATTGTGGTCATTATGATTATGAGTTATCAAGAGATGGATTTTCCTCGCATGTCTTGTTTTGTGTTATATGCCTTATACTTGATGGTACAACCCTTGCCTTATTTCAATTTCTGTTAGGGGTCTTAGGGAGAGTGGCTCTTCGTGGGGGCTGGCACCTCAGGTAAGAGGAAGAGCTCAGGAGAACCCACATAAGAGTAGTTAAACAAGTGATAAACTAAAAAAATAGAATTAGGGGGATGGGTAGTAAAACACACAAGATAATAAATATTGGATTCCTCGTCTATGCATTAGGGCTATCATAGACTAATGATAGACTAAGAAGGCCGTGGTCGGCAAAGTCATAATCTCATCTTCATGAGAGGTTATCGACTCTGCATGAGATACCCTATGGTGCCGGCGCCTCAAGTAGGAGGAAGAGCTAGGAGATCCATAAATGGGTGTTGGTGCCTGAAGTTGGAGGAAGAGCCAGGAGATCCCATGAGAGCTATGAGATGACACTCTCCACTAGACCACCTGGTTGCCTTGTTGTTTTTGCCTCTGGAGGTGTATTTTGGAATTGTAATCTTTATGTTGTTTTGGATTCTTTTGAAGTTGAGTTATGAATGTTCTTTGGTAACTGGTTTATCTGTTAATGCTTTGATCTATTTCATAGCTCTATCTTTTTTTGTCTTGTAAATGTTATGGATTATGTTGTTGTGTTATTGAGTTTGTACCTTGTTGTTTATGGAGTCAGTTTGACAATCATGGTCGAGTTAACTTCATTGTCACCTCTAAGCACGGGGGGTGAGTTATCCATAACTCACATGGTTGGGTGGAATGTGCTCCACAACTGTTGGGTTCCCCATCAGCATCCTTTCTTCTTAGCATTTCTGCAGTTGGAGTTGTACCAGTGTTCACTTTGTAATTCAAAATTCATTGTATTTATATTATCCCACATGTTTGGGAAATTTGATGTAATTCTTATATCAAGAGCTTGTAATGTAATTTTATAACAATGATGTAATAGTTAGGACCATTTATAACTTTGAGATTCATTATGATTACAAAACATAATGTAGTAACACTCTTGCTCTTGATTCATGGTGGTATTCTTATTTATGGTTATTATAATATAAATGGATATGTTGATCAATGTTGTCTTTTGCTTTCGTTTAGATGTTTGTGATGTAACCTCGCATGCCCCAGAGAATGTACATTGTGATTATGGTTTAATGTTATTGCATGTTTAATTTAATTGTTAAAAAATTATTTACTGCATTGCATGTGTCCTACGGGGTTTGACAGATTGTTGGTGGGAGGAGAGGAGAGCAGAGAAAGAAGAGGGAGAGAGATAGGTTAAAGAGAAAAGAGAGAGAAAGAGGGGAGGGAGAGATAGCTCAATAGATAGGAGGGAAGAGGGAATGACATATAGATAGTGAATAGAGATAATTATATTATTTATATTATAATATTATATTAATTATATATAATTTATTATGTAAAATTTAACATGGTGCCACAATTTTCATTTTAATTGACATAATCTAAAAACCTAGCTCATCAAGAGAAGTGAGTCACGCGCTAGCGGAGAAAAGGTTGCAGGAAGCCCATGGACCGAGCTTGCTTGGCTGCAAAAATTTAAATTTTTGTGATTTGTTTTGTTGTGAAGGCCTCTGCATCTTGTCCATCACCAAAATGGTCCATATATTTCATCTAAAATTTATGAATCAGAGTGCTATAGGGTTTTTGATTTGATTTAGTTTGTGAATATTACTCTTTGTGATTGTATTTTGTATATTTGTCTTCAATGTCTGTGGGACAAACCATAACTCAGTACTTTCAATCACTTTGCAACTCCATTATTGGTGACTCTGTTGTTTTCTTGTGAGAATCACAAGTTGGAATGCATGTATGTTGTTTGCAAGTGAGAATCACAGTTCACCACCTTCTCTATGCTATGACATTTGGGTCCCAAACTAGACATCATCCTTTTTCACAATCACACAAGCTACCCTATTGCAAGGAGAACACATACATGTCTATGCTACGACATTTTCCATACATGTCTACCAAAGCATTTTATCAAACAGTTCACTGCCTTGCTGCTATGGGCTAAAAGCCTGAAACAAGTGCTTTTGAACAAGCTATGGGAAAAAATCTATCAAAGCATAATAGCAATAGCATAGACAAGGCAGTGAACTGTTTGGAAAAATGCCTCAAAGAATTGTGGTCTCATGGTGATGGAATGCCATGACGAATGCCTATGGCTATGGATTGTCATGGCATTCCATCTTCATGAGACTACATTTCTTTGAGGCATTTTTTCAAACAGTTCATTGCCTTGCTATGCTACGACATTTTTCATACATGACTACCAAAGCATTTTAACAAACAACTTAAACTCTTTCAATCTTTCTAAGGCAAGCTCTTGGGCATATTTTTATTACCTAGAATTATCCTTGAAAAAAAACAAGAAGAGCAAGCTCATTGTTGACAAAAGGCATATATTCAAGGATACCAACATATGCCTCACTAGAATGAGAGTCCTCCAATTTTTCAAGAATCTCATCTAAAGTATCAAATTTATTCTTGTAAATTTTTCTATTGTCTATTTTATTATTTCCTACACAATCAAGGATGAAATTTTATTAGCTACAAGTCTATTAATATTCTTAAGAATTTTTGGGCCATGCCTTCTTTGATGACCATCCATTTTACATAGAAAACAAGCATTCAAACCTCTCAAAACTTCAATATCATGTTTAGTTTGATTATCACTCAATTGAAAGCACAAAATATGTAGAATACACTCATCAGATTTGAGAGATATAAAAACCCTAGAGTTAAGATGGGGAAGAGTAGACCTTGTTTCTTCCACTTGCAACACATTACCCAAAGATTTGAGGACTTGAGGGATAAAAGTTCACATCTAAGTAGAGATATTTTAGAATTCTAACCACCTTAACATATAATTGGCTAAAGCATTACATAGGGTAGAATCAAGGGTTCAAAGATGGACCTAAAAACAAAATTTCCCATATTCTAAAACTCTTTCTTTTAAAAATCTTGATTGCATACCATGATTTTTGAAGAAGAAAGTGAATAAATATTTATGTATCATTCTATAGAAAGAAACATAGATGCCCATAAAACTTGGGAAACCACAAACACAAAAATCTAGAAATAAACATGACACACAAAAATATAAGTTCAAAGAATCACACCAATGACTCTTTGTGATTGTATTTTGTATAATTGTCTTCAATGCTGGTGGGACAAACCATAACTCAGTGCTTTCGATCACTTTGCAACTCCACTATTGGTTACTTTGTTGTTTGCTTGTGAGAATCACAAGTTGGAATGAATGTCTGTTGTTTGCAAGTGAGAATCACAGTTCAACGCCTTGTCTATGCTACAACATTTTTCATACATGTCTACCAAAGAATTTTATCAAACAGTTCACTGCCTTGCTGCTATGGGCTAAAAGCCTAAAACAAGTTCTTTTGAACAAGCTATGGGAAAAAATCTATCAAAGCATAATAGCAATAGCATAGACAAGGCAGTGAATTGTTTGGAAAGATGCCTCAAGGGATTGTGGTCTCATGGTGATGGAATTCCATGATGAATGCCTATGGCTATGGATTGTCATGGCATTCCATCTTCATGAGAATACATTTCTTTGAGGCATTTTTTCAAATAGTTCATTGCTTTGCTATGCTATGACATTTTTCATACATGACTACCAAAGCATTTTAACAAACAACTTAAACTCTTTCAATCTTTCTAAGGCAAGCTCTTGGGAATATTTTTATTACCTAGAATTATCCTTGAAACAAAAGAAGAAGAGCAAGCTCATTGTTGAAAAAAGGCATATATGCAAGGATACCAACATATGCCTCACTAGAATGAGAGTCCTCCAATTTGTCAAGAATCTCATCTAAAGTATCAAATTAATTCTTGTAAATTTTTCTATTGTCTATTTTATTATTTCCTACACAATCAAGGATGAAATTCTATTAGCTACAAGTCTATTAATATTCTTAAGAATTTTTTTTTTTTTTCTTCTTTGATGACCATCCATTTTACATAGAAAACAAGCATTCAAACCTCTCAAAACTTCAATATCATGTTTATTTTGATCATCACTCAATTGAAAGCACAAAATATGTAGAATACACTCATCAGATTTGAGAGATATAAAAACCCTAGAGTTAAGATGGGGAAGAGTAGACCTTGTTTCTTCCACTTGCAACACATTACCCAAAGATTCGAGGACTTGAGGGATAAAAGTTCACATCTAAGTAGAGATATTTTAGAATTATAACCACCTTAACATATAATTGGATAAAGCATTACATAGGGTAGAATCAAGGGTTCAAAGATGGACCTAAAAACAAAATTTCCCATATTCTAAAACTCTTTCCTTTAAAACTCTTGATTGCATACCATGATTTTTGAAGAAGAAAGTGAATAAATATTTATGTATCATTCTATAGAAAGAAACATAGATGCCCATAAAAATTGGGAAACCACAAACACAAAAATATAGAAATAAACATGACACACAAAAATATAAGTTCAAAGAATCACACCAATGACTCTTTGTGATTGTATTTTGTATAATTGTCTTTAATGCTGGTGGGACAAACCATAACTCAGTGCTTTCAATCACTTTGTAACTCCATTATTGGTGACTTTGTTGTTTGCTTGTGAGAATCACAAGTTGGGACACATGTTTGTTGTTTGCAAGTGAGAATCACAATTCAATGCCTTGTCTATGCTACAACATTTTTCATACATGTCTACCAAAGAATTTTATCAAACAGTTCACTACCTTACTGCTATGGGCTGGGCCAAAATCCCAAAACAAGTGTTTCTTTGAACGCTTTCATGGTAAAAACAAAATTGCCCATATTCTAAAACTCTTTCTTTTAAAAATCTTGATTGCATACCATGATTTTTGAAGAAGAAAGTGAACAAATATTTATGTATCATTCTATAGAAAGAAACATAGATGCCCATAAAACTTGGGAAACCACAAACACAAAAATCTAGAAATAAACATGACACACAAAAATATAAGTTCAAAGAATCACACCAATGACTCTTTGTGATTGTATTTTGTATAATTGTCTTCAATACTGGTGGGACAAACCATAACTTAGTGCTTTCAATCACTTTGCAACTCCATTATTGGTGACTCTATTGTTTGTTTGTGAGAATCACAAGTTGGAATGCATGTTTGTTGTTTGCAAGTGAGAATCATAGTTCAACACCTTGTCTATGCTACGACATTTTTCATACATGTCTACCAAAGCATTTTATCAAATAGTTCACTGCCTTGATGCTATGGGATAAAAGCCTAAAACAAGTGCTTTTGAACAAGCTATGGGAAAAAAACAAAGAATTTCCCATATTCTAAAGCTCTTTTCTTTAAAACTTTGATTGCATACCATGATTTTTGAAGAAGAAAAGTGAATAAATCTTATGTATCATTCTATAGAAAGAAATATGATGCCCATAAAAAATTGAAACCACAAAAAAAATCTAGAAATAAGTTACATGACACAAAAAATATAAGTTCAAAGAATCACACCAATGACTCTTTGTGATTGTATTTTGCATAATTGTCTTCAATGTTGGTGGGACAAACCATAACTCAGTGCTTTCAATCACTTTGCAACTCCATTATTGGTGAATCTGTTGTTTTCTTGTGAGAATCACAAGTTGGAATGCATGTTTGTTGTTTGCAAGTGAGAATCATAGTTCAACGCCTTGTCTATGCTATGAAATTTTTCATACATGTCTACCAAAGCATTTTATCAAACAGTTCACTGCCTTGCTACTATGGGCTAAAATCCTAAAACAAGTGCTTTTGAACAAGCTATAGGAAAAACAAAAACAAATTTCCCGCTATTCTAAAACTTTCTTTTTAAAATCTTTTGGTTGCATACCATGATTTTTAAAGAAGAAAGTGAATAATCTTTATGTATCATTCTATAGAAAGAAACATAGATGCCCATAAAACTTGGGAAACCACAAACACAAAAATATAGAAATGAAATAGGGTTGATAAAATAAACATGACACACAAAAATATAAGTTCAAAGAATCACGCCAATTAATCTTTGTGATTATATTTTGTATAATTGTCTTCAATGCTGGTGGGACAAACCATAACTCAGTGCTTTCAATCACTTTGCAACAACATTATTGGTGACTCTGTTGTTTGCTTGTGAGAATCACAAGTTGGAATGCATGTCTATTGTTTGCAAGTGAGAATCATAGTTCAACACCTTGTCTATGCTACGAAATTTTTCATACATGTCTACCAAAGCATTTTATCAAACAGTTCACTACCTTGCTGCTATGGGCTAAAAGCCTAAAACAAGTGCTTTTGAACAAGCTATGGGCAAAAATCTATCAAAGCATAATAACAATAGCATAGAAAAGGCAGTGAACTGTTTGGAAAAATGCCTCAAAGAATTGTGGTCTCATGGTGATGGAATGCCATGACGAATGCCTATAGCTATGGATTGTCATGGCATTCCATCTTCATGAGACTACATTTATTTGAGGCATTTTTTCAAACAGTTCATTGCCTTGCTATGCTACGACATTTTTCATACATGACTACCAAAGCATTTTATCAAACAATTCACTACCTTAATGCTATGGCTAAAAGCCTAAAACAGGTGCTTTCGAACAAGCTATGGATGCTTGGAAAAAATTTGTCTAAGCATAATAGTAAGCAATAGAATAGACAAGGCAATTAACTGTTTGAAAAAATGCCTCAATGGTGATGGAATGCCATGACAAGCCATATACAAGGCAGTGAACTATTTGAAAAAATGCCTCAAAGAAATGTGGTCTCATGGTGATGGAATGCCTCAAAGAAATGTGGTCTCATGGTGATGGCATAGAGAACTAGAACATTGATGCAACCACTCATCCTACCTTAAAACATACCAAAAGTCTCCTAGCAATTATACATATGAAGATTTAAGATGACTTAAGCAATTTTTATTGCCAAAGCATAAACTTATGATGACTTAACTAGTCCTAGTACACACTCCCTCCCCATTAACCACATAGACATATGGAGTTTATCAGTGGACAGCTGAACCACTTCACACATGCACCTGAATTATGTCTATTAGTGTTCTAGCAATGAAATGATAGATTAATCATAATGTCACCTTGGGATCACATCAACATGAAAGAACTTCATCCAACATCCTTATGAGTGTAGGTACCACCAAATAGGTATTTTTCATATCTATCTTCCTCGAGCGAGGGAAATTCAAGAGGAGAAGAGGAAAGCGAGACATGTAGTAGGTCTAAAAGAGGGAGATCAACTAGAGGTCAAAAGATTCGAAGAAAATTTCATAAACG
>VDFB02000008.1:295565857-295612399 GCA_007258455.2 Sequoia sempervirens
CCTTGTACATCTCACATGTGTTGCGTGTGAGGTTGGGTATAGTCATAATTGCGATTTGCACAAACCAAAAATCCAACTTAATCGTTTCGTGTAACTTAAGCCTAACATTTACAATTTAAATGTTTAATTTGATTGACATTTGGACTCTGATAGCCTAGCTACATGCAAATTGTACCTCAAGCTAATAAGTTGTCAATTTTCAAAATCACCAGTACCACTCAAACGATATGAAATCATTACAAATCTTGTTTCACTAAATCATTGGATTATTGATATTATCATCTATGATTCTACAGTACATTGTGTAGTTTTCAATATAAAGCTATCCAATCAATCACTTTGGCTATTCATATGGCATTAATCCACGGCACCGCCCATAGTACCATAGCCAAACTTTTTTTAAAAAGATTGAGAATTTCAATAGAATAAATGAAAGGTAGAGTAATTCGACCCATTGAAAAGAGAGAATTAAATGTCTTATTTTACCTTAATCATTATCAATGTACACCAATAAGTCATAATAAATTTTTCTCACTTATGATCAAAACTATATGTTGATAATTACTATTAGTTTTAAAAGCCACATTTAACATTTATATTGACCAAAGAAAAAATGATTTACAAGAATGGAGCCACAAAAAGTATTTTAATTTAAGTAGTTATCACTAAAGACTGAAGTACATAGTAGTTAGTACATAACTAGTGTGGCCAAAAGCAAAAAAGCCATTAACTGTGACCAAAAACTAGTCACAAAGTACATATTACAAGAACTATTGCATTGTACAATAAAATATAGACACATGACACACCACACAATTCATTACTAAATTTTTTTGTAACATTAGCTGAGACATTCAATTGGGTGTTTGAGTAGAACATGAATCTAATTTAACAAACTAACAATAGAGAAGAAAATAGAATCACCCAAAACCTTCCTCCAAAACTCCAGACTCTTTAATGATTCAGTTTTCGTATCACATAGCTGACCTCATCTCATATTAACCAAGGCAAGAGCTTGTGCTATAGAAGCATGCAATTCCACTTTCCTAAAGATTCCACCAATAGGCGCTAACCCACTTTCAAAATTGTAATGCTCCAATGCCAACTCCAATGAAGAAATAAAGTAAATGAAAGGCTAAAAATAACATATTTCCAACGTCTTCACCAAATCTTTATCGAGCAAAATTTCTATGCAATTGGACAAGAAAGCCGAAGCTACCTTAGAATATAGAGCACGGGGGTTGTTCTAAAGCTATTCCCTACCTACAATTATTCTTATAGCATCCTCAACCTCAACACAAGGAATTGTAAAAGCCATACCCAAATTTCATTTGTTGTATGCATTGTCCCTTCTTTTGTCCCAAAAACATTTGGGTAACATGACACACCATGAAGACTCCATAATATCTTAGTTAAATTGAGAATAGAGAAGTAATATTGAATCAAAGCCAACTATATTATAAATGATATGAAGAACATCAAGTTGGTGAAGTATATATAGAAGTTAACATGAACACAATGAGTATGACATCACACTTATCATTTTTAAATTCACCACTATCATTGATATGCCAATTAACATTTATTTCAACACTTGAATTCTTAAAAAATAGTGCTTAAAAGGTATGCCCATGATAGATGACAAGATGGTTGCATAGTGCATATGCAAATAAAGTTATTTTAAAATGGGGACATTGCTAGGTTGATGAGAATTGACCCTCATGATTAAAGACTTAAGATTTAAGGATTTTTCATAAAATATTTTGTCTGACTTAAGAAATATTAAACGATAACAAGAGCACGATGACCAACAAACCTAAATAATAAATAAAATATCAACCATTGATTTTTGGAAATCTAACGGTTCTAGTATTATTCTGAAGGTTTCAATTTGCAAGTCTAGTGCATCAAGGATTTATTTCCAGAATGCAACTATAGCCATCCATCAAAAATTAATAGAACAATCCCTCTTTTAAAACAAACTTTATGCATGTGCATAATTTAAAATGGGGACATCGCTAGGTTGATGAGACTCGACCCTTAGGATTAAAGACTTAAGAATTAAGGCTTTGTCATAAAATATTTTGGTCTGACTTAGGAAATATTAAATGGTAAAAAAAGAGCACGATGACCGACAAACCTAAATAATAAATAAAATCTTAGCCATTGATTTTTGAAAATCTAATGGTTCTAGTGTTATTCCAGAGGTTTCAATTCGCAAGTCTAGTTCTTCAAGGATTTACTTCTAGAATGCAACTATAGTCATCCATCAAAAATTCATCAAATGATACCTCTTTTAAAAAAAACTTTATGCACATGCATAATTTAAAATGGGAACATCACTAGGTTGACGAGACTCAACCCTTAGGATTAAAGATTTAAGATTTAAGGTTTTGTCTTAAAATATTTTTGTCTGACTTAGGCAATATTAAACAGTAAACAAGAGCATAATGACCAATAGACCTAAATAATTAATACAATCTCAACCATTGATTTCTGAAAATCTAACTGTTCTAGTGTTATTATGAAGGTTTCAATTAAAAAGCCTAGTGCTTCAAGGATTTACTTCCGAAATGCAACTATAGCCGTCTATCAAAAATTCATCGAACGGTCCTTTTAAAAAAAACTTTATGCATGTGCATGTAATTTAAAATGGGGACATCACTAGGTTGACGAGACTCAACCCTCAGGATTAAAGACTTAAGATTTAAGGCTTTGTCATAAAATATTTTGGTTTGACTTAGGCAATATTAAACAATAAACAAGAGCATGATGACCGACAGTCCTAAATAATTAATAAAATCTCAACCATTGATTTCTAAAAATATAATGGTTCTAGTGTTATTCTAGAGGTTTCAATTCAAAAATTTAGTGCTTCAGAGATTTACTTCTGAAATGCAACTACAGTCGTCCATCAAAAATTCATCAAACAGTCGTGATTATATTGATTTGCCAATTTTTTTTCTTATGCATTTGAAAATAGGTTTAATTCACCAATGGATATATTTTTTTCTTTGAAAAAGTTATAATCGCCAACAAAATTGTTTTTTGTTTGTTTTGAAAATAGGTTTAATTTGCCAATGGAATTTTTTCCTAGGTTTGAAAATAGATTTTAATCGCCAATGAAAATATTTTATCAGTTTAAAAATATTGCAATTCATAAGGATTTTCCATAGACTTCTACTGATTAGAAAAGATTCACAAATTGAGATTTTTTTCCCGAAAACAAAAAAATTCACCACTAAAATTAATATTTTTATTAGGAAGTATACGAGATTTGCAAGGATTTTACACCTTTGTCGAGGGGTGGGTTTCTTAAAATTTTCCTTGATACACATTGAATATTTTACAAGAACAACAATAAATTTTCTTCCCCTAGAAAATTTCAAGCATGCAACTACACTGGGTATGTGTAGGATCATGATGGGCCAAAAAGTGGCAATATGATGGGTATGTGGCTGACGACTATTTTCTTACCCAAAATTGATGAAACGAAAAGGTTTTTTAGAAGAGATTCTTAGCTTTCCACCAATATAAATTTTGATTTACTTTGAATTTAATAAGTAATTATTATTCATTTTCTATTCAAATTATGACTAAAGTTTTGATTGATAGGTTGATTGAAAAACATCTATAACTTTCAAATGGTATCACATTTTTTGAATCCAAAACATGTATCACATTCTATGCTTTGCATACTATAGGATTAAAAAATAAAAATTGAATTTCATGAAGTTTTGACCAAGTTAAGGTGGTTAGACATATAATTTTTTATATTTTTTTAAAATTTGTAATAAAAAATTCATAATTAATTATTTACTTGGAAAAAAATTACAAAAAATATGCATCACATTGGAGCATGAGTCCTATACTTATATTTAAAATCTTATTAAAAAAATATTATCATTTTATTGTGGTTAGGGTGGTCAGACAAACACCTACTTATTTTTTCCCTGAAATTTAAGTACCACTGCATTGAAATTTCAAATTTTCACCAAATATATATATTTTTAAACAAACCTAGTAGTTTAGAAACTACATTCAATTTTCTACAGATTCTATTCTTACATATTTTTGAAATAATATAGATAACTTATTCTAATTTTTATGTCAAGTTTCCTAACTCTGTTTTTTCTAAATTTTTTGCCACTTAAGGGCCTTTTTTTCCCATGATAATCCTACACATACCCCACTAGTGGAAAAAGATAAGTCCTTGGATGATCAAACCTAAAAAATATGTGTTGGTAGTTTCTTAACAATCTTGGATAAATAATTTATCTACAAAAATAAATTAGCATTACAAGGTTGAAAAAGGTTAGTGTAAAAACCAAGGAAAATGAATAAATTATATATTAGAGTGGATACACCAATAGAGATGTAGAAATGCTAAAAATAGAACACAAATGAAAAATTGAGATAAGAACATCGAACATATGGAGTCTTATTTATTATTATTTACTTGTACAAATGCCAAACTAAAATGTAGATACACCAAAATAAAAAACCTATGAAACAAAATGATGAAGGTTAGAAAAAAATTCCTAAAAAAAAAATTCCAAAAGAAAAGAGAATAAGAAATGATGGAAAATAAGGTTAATGTGTTAAGGAGATAATAAAAATAGTTGAAATGCCTAAAATTATTATAAATATATATGGGTTGGGATGTAGGTGCATTGAATTGAGAAATTTATAGATGCTATTTGAAAGTGAAAATGTTGATGTACAGATACACAAAACTATGATAGTAGTTGGTAGAACATGATTTGACCTACAAAAAAAATGTTAATCTACACTCAAAATAAGCTATACTTGGTCTAAATGAATTGAAACTAAAATTCTTAATTTATATGGTCACTTGTATTGAAAATGTTGGTTGCTAACTTTTTCCTTAGTGATGTTAGCTGGGTTCCTTATGTAATACCCATTATGCAATATTGTTGAATCTTTCAAGAACATATAATTTTTTAATAATATATTTATCTCTTTTTAAAATGTGAAGAGTAATGGAAAAATAATCATTTCATATTAATTCTTTACCTTCGTGGATTTTTAACATCATGTGTATATATGTTATCGTATATTAAAACATTATTAGTGAGATGTAGTTAAATGGAAGATATACAGTTTATCTCCTTCAAGAGTATGTCATGCATAAACACATTTAATAATTTTTTTTTTTCAATTCTAATATCTTTTGTATTTCTATTTCTACATTCAATGCTTATCATCTTAAATTTTTCTTTAATATCATTTATACTCATAACACAATTAGATTCTCAAAATTAAAATGTTGTCTCTCATATATCTACTAGAATCTAGAATAACATGCATCTGTTGTTTTTAAGAGTTTTCTATTTTTCTCTCTCCATTAAGTAAAATTTCAAATGAATTTTTATTTAAAACAAATGTTTCTAGTGGTCTTTTCTAAAAATATAGTATATATTTCAAGTGACTTTTAGTTGTTGGTAAAATTGAATAGCTCACAAAGGATCCATAAATGATCAATTTTTTTGTAGTGTATTGTCTTGATATTAAATGGAATGGGATCACAATCATATAGCTTACAAATTTGACAAAATAAATAACTTTAATCCTTCATACTAAACCCTAAAAAGAATTGATAATTCCTACATTCAATACCTTAGAACTATTAATAATGTTTGAAAATATTTATCCTCCAATGAAAAATAAAATCAGTATATTGAGCATGTTTCAATAGTTGTGATAGTAGTTGTTTATATAATGCCCAATATTTTTATCAATATTGGACCAATAGTTGTGACATGACTAGGGGAGCGGAGCCTATAGTGGAGCGGGGTTCAATAGTAGTGATAGAAGTAGTCCTTAGTGGGCCCCATAGTGGAGCACCTTAATATCCAATTGTAAAATACTTTTTATCCATAAAGTACATAAATTGACAAATCATGTGATGTCACATTAGCACACCAATAAAACATGACTTAGTGCACCACTATCGGTCTCACTTTTTTTTGGGCCTTTTTAGATACCCCAACAAAAAGCATGTTGATGTGGCATCATATTTGATGATGTGGCCCTAAAACGAAATATAGAAGCATGTGAGTTGCCAAATAAACTATTGTACAAAATTGGAAGTGATTTGAAAATTTCACATAGGATTTTGAGAAACGTGAAGTTAGGGTGCTCCACTATGGACCCCTCTCCCCTACCCATAATTAAGCAAAATGTATTTCTTTGATCTAAAAATCAACCAATCATGTGATGCTACATTAGCGCTCAACTACCCATAATGTGAATGCACAAATATTGGTCAACTACATCTTGACAAAAAGTATGCTGATGTGACATCATATATGATGATGTGACCCTGAAACGAAAGATATAAACAAGAGACTTGCCAAATAAACTACTGTGAAAAATTAGAAGTGATTTGAAATTTCCTCTTAGAAGTACGAAGTTAAGGTGCACATCTTCTACATCCTCTCGAAAATATTTATCCTCAACTTCCATGGGAAAAGCTTAAAAGTGCCACAAGTTCTTCGTCCTGGTTTTATGAATAGTATTAATGGCTGTGTCAGTTGCCTCAAACGAATAATATATGTCCTTGAAATCGTCAAACGATTCGTCACTTCGGTTGCCATCGAAATGAAAAGCAGTGGTTGAAAAAATCTGTGGAAACAAGAAAATTCTATTTTAATTTTTTTCCTCACAATCACAAGGGGATGTAGCTCAGATGGTCGAGCGCTCGCTTAGCATGTGAGAGGTGCGGGGATCGATACCCCGCATCTCCACTACTCAGAGGTTTGGCGCATTTGAGTTATGCAACGAAAGCAAAATGTTGATTTTAAGATGTAATTTCCTTGTAGAAAGAGAGTCTCTGAGCAGATAAATCGAATAGAAACGTTGTAAACAGAAACAGTACCGCTTTTGTAAATTCTTTTTCATCTTCAACACTCGTAGTAGGGCTACATTTTGCTTGCAGTTCATCGTGCCTCTAACAGAAAATCCACCTAAGACGTAATCGAGTCACTTCCCTGGACTATGAAGTCCTTTAAAAGATTGTAATCTTGAAATTCAAGATCTAAAATCAGGGGAGTTATTCAATATCTTGTTTAGGATTCCAGTTTGTAAAGGTGGTGGTTTCAAACTGTTTGGTCAGTTTTGAATTGTCAAAGTGGAGAACAGAAATGGATTACATTGTATGATGCGAAAGGTGGTGGGAGTCTTCATAATAAACAATGAATTATTTCAAAAAGTTGTCCTCACGAATCTTGAAAGCTAAAACTCCATTGGGCATGAAGAGATTGGATTTGAAATACAATAGACTTAGCTTAGTTATAGAGCAAATGGTTACCTAATTACAGAGATAACAGATTGGGAGATACGCTAGAACCAATTCCAAGTTTTGAGATTGAGCCCTTGGGCATGCAGCCTTTTCCTAGTCTTTTTGGGACATATATCAATGCATGTGTTAAGTCATAGAAGTTGGATTCATTCACATGATGAAGAAACATGTTGGTATGATAAGGTTTGAACACCAATATGATGAATGTGAAGACCTTATCAGAAGCTGCAAGGACAAGGTAGAGAAGGATCCAAGGAGAAAAGGGTGGATAAAATCAACATTATAGAGTCAAGGAGATTGGAAAATGATCCTAACTTTAAGGATTCCTATGTAGAGATTCAAGATTCTATTGAGAGAATGAAAATCATGTTGGAAAATGTTGATATTCTAAGCATCATGATGCCAAAGTGCAAAACAACTAAAATCTCAACACTCTCTATGGATGCCCCTCATATTTGTCACACGCATTACTAGGGCTAGAGATGAACAATGGAGTGACATTTTTTTGTCAACATAGTCAAAGGTTAGGGAAGTGCTAACAAAAGGAATTTCTAGTGTACCATAGGAGATAGGACAAGTTATAAATCCCCAATAGCCTGAGTACCTTATAGTGAAACAAAAGGATTTGATGAGTTTGATCCTGAGGGAGGTGAAATCATAAAAGCTATCAAGTCACCTAAACACATGTGGAGAATTTATATCAATGCCCATGATGTTATCACAATACTTGGAGACCTTGAAGAAGATGACCTTGTAAATGATGTAATGACCAAGGAATGTGACATGTTCATGTTTTATGATCAATTCATTATGTTGGGTATTCCTCAGAAAATTTAAAAATCCAATCTTTGCATGTTTTATGAATTTGCCCAAAATTTGCATTATGATATCCCTTTTGAGCTTCTTATGAGTTGAAGATGTCAAAACCCAATCCTATCTAGAAGTTGTCATTCGATTTTCTATGTATTTCCAATTTTTGTTGAGTTTTCACTTGTTATTGGATGTGGATCTCACCCTCTAGATTGGATATTATCCACATCCAATTCCCTTTCCCTTTCTTACACATCTTTCCTTTTGTCCTTTGTGCCCTCTTTTTTCGTTGTGGGATTCCTTATTGTTATCAAATATCTATATTTAGTTATCTCCCTTGTCCCTACATCCCATCCTCCATTTTCTCACAAAACTATTTGTAGATTCCTCACACTACCTAATGTTTCTACATCTAAGTGTCCCTCCTTTTGCAAGTCTTCTTTTGCATGATTGTTCTGTCATTTCCCTCACACCTTAGCTATTTTTCTCCCTTTACACCCTCTTAATAAAAATCTCCTTGATTTCAAACATCCTCTTTTCTCTTTCCATCTAGTTTCCACATCTTTTCCTCCATGGCTTTCCCACATTTGTTCCAATGGAAAAGTTGGTTTTCAAAAGGTGATGAAATATGCTAACCAATTTTTTTCGATGAAGTAACACAACATAACCAGCACTTAACCAACTTGATTAGCGTTAGCTCCAAATAGAAAACCAAACTTGAAAAGAACTCACACCAAGAATGCACACTCAATCCCAATGAGGAATAGGTGTTGTCATATGGCGAAGGAGCTAAATGAAAAATACATGAAAGAAACTACTCAACGTCAAGAATGTGCACTCAAGATCCCACTGAGGGCGAGGTGCTAACATATGACGGAGTGTTGAATTGAAACTAGAAATGAATAGGCGGATAACCAGCCATGAAGAGCATTTCCACACTACCACCAAATAGTGGGGGGAAAAGATTACAATTAAAACAATTCATCCGTTGCGGCGGACATCCACAAAGTTGTGGGGATTCACCACTTGAGAGTGGGTACAAGAGTAATACAAATCCAATTATCCACACTGGCGGTAAACCATCCAGGGGTACTAATGTGAAATTAAAGAAAGAATTGCAACAATAAAGGACTGAAACAGTACTACTGTTTACAGTCTTACAATATGGAAAAAGAGCTGCAAATTACATGAAAATTACAATAGATTCAATGTACCATGATACTGGATGATTCCATGTTAGACATCAACAATAAATGATGAAGAAAGGACTGGAGATTCAAACTTAAACAAGTCTGATGTAAAATAACAATTCTGGAAATGAATAACCAACAACTGTGAAACCAATTAAATGTTCATAACTTCACCAAATTACCTCCGAATTGAGTGATGTCTTTTGTAGAAGCCTTCTAGGAGGTAGGCGCCCAAAAACAGATCACAAAACAGCACCAAAACTCAGCATATAATTCAAGCACGAATTCCAAAGCTTCAAGAATGGTACGACCCTCTTTGAGGGGCGATTTTGTCATTAAAAATCAGCAACTCAAAATAGAAATCTGGAAATTTGTGGAAGGGGTCGCCCAAAGCATAGAAATCAGATTCTCGAATGCCCAGAACAAAATAAAAATTACTCACAAAGCTGTATACAAATTCGACTTTCAGCTGTGATTGCATCAGCAACTTTCAAAACTGGAAATATCATTAAAAACTTCAACTGTTGAGCTCAATCTGCTAGTCTGGATGAGAAGCAGCAATGAAAACCAACTAGGTGTTGTATTTCAAACACGAAATTGGATTGAAACTAGGAGGTAAGCATCCCTCGAAGTAAAAACCAAGTTGTCATTTTCACAGCATAACATTAGCATAAATTCATGGATAATCAGCTCTTCAAACAACAGCAATATATAAGTTTCAATTGGCAAATGAAGCAACAAGAGACTCTTCAAATTCCAAGAAGTTGAATCACTTCAACTTCCAAAAGGGACGCCACCTTTTGCCTTTTACTTTTGAAATAATAAAATATCATTCAACTTCCCTTTAGGCATCCATTTCATATTGCAACAATAAAGCATTTATTAAATAATTAAATGCTCACTTGACCCCTTTATGTCCCCTTCTTTAAAACAACTTGAAGTCATCAAGCCTAGGCATGGGGTACAACTTCAAGACATAAAATTTGACTAAGTCTGAAACTCAGTCCAAGGAGATAACCAAATGCAATGCCCAAGCTACAACTGATGAATTGCTAAAAATAGCAAACTGACAAATGCCAAACTGAACCAAGTTGATGATGATGCTTTTGCCAAAAATGAATTTACTAAAAATAGCAAATGCCAAAAATAGTAAGTTAACTTCAAAACCATCAGAAAGCCAAACTAAACACTAAACTTCAAAGGATTGAATTGCTGCAAGATAGATACTGCCAAAAGATAGACTTGCTAAAAATAGCAAACTGCTATAAATAGTAAGTCTGCACAACATCCTTTGAACGCCAACTGAACATAATCTGAAAGAGGAAACCCTAGTTTTCTACTTCAGCCTAGCCTACAGATTTCCGGAAATAGGCTAAATCCAAAAGAAGAGTGTATGGCCAAAATGGGGACATTACAGTCCGCCCTTCCCAAAATTGCTTGTCCTCAAGCAATGCCACAACACTCCAAACTGATCCCACCAAACATATAGGATCCCGGGGTCCCATGTCCATCTCTGAAAAACCCCACCATGCTGATGCTGCTCTACCCTGATCATACAAATGAAATCATTGCACCAAAACTGCACTAACCAACCTTGCAACCTCAAAGTGATAACATGCCTGAAATTCAAGTCGAACAACATAGAAGGAATTGAATCAAAATCTAGCAGCGTCTCATGCTCAATAAACTCTGAGGAATTAACATCTGCAATGTCAATGTCAATCACCATTCTGAGAACAAAGAAGAATATTTTAATTAACTCAAAAATATTCTCATCAACATCACTCCTCAAAGCATCAAACCAAATCACAACAACAAATGTGATTCCATCATAGCTGTTTGCAAACGAAAAAATAGCTCTTTGCAAAGTCATAGCAACTACATCCTCAAAGCTCCTTAAGGATGTATAATGCCTCCTCTGAGTAATTTTGACATATTCAAGAAAAACTCTGAAAACTTCCACCAATCTCTCCCCCAAAGTCTCAAAAAGTTGAACCAAATCAAGCAAAGGTTCGCTGCCCCAAATACTAGTGCAAGAGATTGTACAAAGAAAGCCACTAGAACATAACTTGAACACCATCCAATACTGATCTGAATCACTATGAAACACCATTACCCACTTTTGAAGCCAAAAATCATCATTGATAAAAGATTGTGAAAAGAAAAAATGAGTGTACCAGCTGCCCATGAAATTTGAAATGAACCACTTAAAGTCTGATTTTAGGAAAATCAGTGTGCAAAGAATTGAACAATTGTTGCAACACTGAAAATCAGTGTCCATAATAGCACAACTGCTCAGGCTCAAGGCTGGAAACATCCTCTCAAGAAACTCCAACCCAACATTAAACCTTCCTTTGTTCAAAATATCTCTCCAATTCACCAGTTGATGAGCAGAAAGAACCATCAAATGGTTGGTAAAGATGGGGGCCGCATCAAAGATTCTAAGAATTGAATCCTTATTTCTCCAAATATCCTTTTTTCTACTTGCAACAATCTCCATCAAGCCATGTTGAGAATTCCAAGCGTGAATTCCCAACTGCAAATAATCTCCAACACATTGGGAAGAATTCCCAACATATCTCCAAGAGCCATAGTGAAAGTCTCGAGCACACAAATCCATGTAGTCAACTGCAACCATCAATGCAAAGTTTGAACCTTTCATGACCAGCATTTTAGAATAATCCCTCATCAACAATGCACAATCTAGAAACCAAAGGGGCAAGTCTGAAAGTTCTCCCACAATTTGATGCATCTCTCCAAGACCTGACCTCATCAACCATTTTAAGATAGGTGGTACTCTTCCATTGGTTAATGCTGAGTGAAAACCAGCCAGTTCAAGTTTGAACACCATTAAATGCTCATTTACTATCCATCCCAAGAGAGTGTTGCTTGACATATAGAATGGATCCACCAACATTATCTTATGCTTGACTATAAAATTATGCATGTCAAAAACATAAAACTTCTTACCAATGCCATCCACATAGAAATTGTCAATCAACTCATAATTTAACAAATCATGTGAAGATGGTGGATTGTTGTACACAATCATAGAAACAATATTTCCTTCATCCCTTTCGTTGGTGTCTTCATAAAATTCATGCACATCTTCTTCAACTTGAAGATGCCCATCATTAGTTGCTGATCCATAGAATGTAGCGTGATGAATATCACACACATTACCAGTCATCACATCTAGCTCATGGCTGCAAGCTATCCCTTCTTGAGGCAAATTCTCTTCCCAACTCAAGAGTTCACACTCTTGATTTACCTTACAATCACTATCAACATATTGAATCTCTTTGGCATTTTGCATTGTTTCAACATTATGGAGTTCATTTATTCCTTCAACTATTTGCTTGATCTCCATTAGCCTTGTATTAGCTTCTTGTTCCATAAGTGTGGCTGCCATAGATGATTGATTTTCTGTTTTGCAAAAAGAGTGATGAGCTAAGGTAAGATCAAGGTAAAGACGATCAACCTCTTTCTCCTTCTCTTGGTAGGCATCATAGGTCTCTTCTGCAAACTTAATAGCATTATCTCTATCTGAGAGCAAATGCAAATAATCTATCTTTAATGATTCCAATGCTTCTTTGATAGTTTGCAACTTGGAAAGAGTGACTCCTTTAACTCCATTTTGTCTCTCTTCAAACTGAAACTTCCAGTAGAGTTCTTCAACAAAATTGTGTGTGCTATCAAATCTTGATAATGCTTTAACAATTTTCTCTTCTGAAACCATTAAGTTATCCTTCAAAACTTGCAGCTCTTTAGGCCCATGATCATAATCAGCAAAGAAGCTTTGCTCATCAAACATCAACTTTTCTGATTTATTTTCTTTGATTTGATTCTCAAAATCAGCCTCCTTTCTAATCTTATCACTGCATAACTCTGAATTGAAGGCTTGTCAACAACTTCTTCAAACAAATTAGTACCTCTATCTTGACCTTTCAAGTTCTCATACTCTTCTTGTGCGTAATTCTGAAAGGCATCCAAACCATTTGTTGATTTTAAAACATTATTCTCTTCAACATAAGAAATCACATTCTCATTAGCCATTGCTGCAACTTCTCCTCCAAAGATCACTTCATTACTTGCATTGCAAACTGATTTTTGAACTTCATCAGATCAAAGGGGAATTTATCCCACTCCGGTTCTTTATCATACCTTGGTGACATCGCGCCCGGATCCCAAATGTGAAAGGTTTGATTGCAATGATCAATAGGAAAGAGATCATCATGCTCCTCTTGAACTATTGACTCTTTGAATGAGTCACTCCTCAACCCACTTGAACTGAAATCTTCATCTATAACTTTCTCCACAGATGTAGTTTGATAATCAAACCCACTACCACTCAAGTCACTAGCATTATATCGGATTAAAGAATCATCAAAGCTGGTTGCTTTGAATATTTTGTCATTCTTTTCTTCAATGAAATTATCTTGAGTAGATGTGTTGCTGATTTTATCATTAGTGCCCACATACATACCAAAGAAGTCTTCTTGGACACTTGTCAATAATTCTTCATATGGAATTGGCTCAGCATAAAGTAGAGAATTATCCTTCACTAAATCTTCAACAAAAGGAGATAAAAACACATCGGAATCACCATCAACAACCTCACTTTCGTAATGGTCATAAGCTGGTTCAAAGACACCATTAGTATTTGCTTCATCTTGCTCTTCTTCAACGTACTTATCCCACACAACTGTTCCACCAGCATCTTTTGAGAAGCCATTTGTCTCGAGATCTTCATTGCTTGAATCCTTATTAGGACTCAAGACTGCTGTAATGATCTTCTTACCATAAATAATCTTCATTATTTCCCATCCCATGCAAGTCTAGGGATGTATTTTGGGACTCTAACTTAATCTCCTCATTTGCCAAAGTATCTTCATCAAGCCCACTTTCATTTTGAACCAAAATGTGCACCTTGCTTGTGTCTTCTTCAACACTAATTGACTGATTTTTCTCTTCAATTTGCTTACTTGTGGGCTGCAAACCACAAACAGATCCTTTTGCTTCTTTCTTCCTTGATTCTTCAACCATGGCAAGTTCTACTTCCTCTTTAATCATTTTTTTGATGTAGTTGACCATAGCCAACTTTCCAGGGTCATGAATCACCGCACAATTCAAAAATGTGTCAAATGAAACATCGTTCTTAAACTCATCTGTCATGCTCTGATATTGTTTACGGAGTATGGCAGCCTCATGTTCACATTGCCTCTTGAACTGGCATTCTTCCAAAGCCACCATCAAATCTGACTTCTCACGATTCCTGGACCTCAAAAAATGCAACATCTTAAGAACTTCTGGAAGCTAAACTAAACTTAGGTGAAGAATCTGATTTCTCTATCACTCATCTGTAACACAACATAACCAGCACTTAACCAACTTGATTAGCGTTAGCTCCAAATAGAAAACCAAACTTGAAAAGAACTCACACCAAGAATGCACACTCAATCCCAATGAGGAATAGGTGTTGTCATATGGCAGAGGAGCTAAATGAAAAATACTTGAAAGAAACTACTCAACATCAAGAATGTGCACTCAAGATCCCACTGAGGGCGATGTGCTAACATATGACAGAGTGTTGAATTGAAACTAGAAATGAATAGGTGGATAACTAGCCATGAAGAGCATTTCCACACTACCACCAAACAGTGGGGGGAAAAGATTACAATTAAAACAATTCGTCCGTTGCGGCGGGCATCCACAAAGTTGTGGGGATTCACCACTTGAGAGTGGGTACAAGAGTAATACAAATCCAATTATCCACACTGGCGGTAAACCATCCAGGGGTACTAATGTGAAATTAAAGAAAGAATTGCAGCAATAAAGGACTGAAACAGTACTACTGTTTACAGTCTTACAATATGGAAAAAGAGCTGCAAATTACATGAAAATTACAATAGATTCAATGTACCATGATACTGGATGATTCCATGTTAGACATCAACAATAAATGATGAAGAAAGGATTGGAAATTCAAACTTAAACAAGTCTGATGTAAAATAACAATTCTGGAAATGAATAACCAGCAACTGTGAAACCAATTAAATGTTCATAACTTCACCAAATTACCTCCGAATTGAGTGATGTCTTTTGCAGAAGCCTTCTAGGAGGTAGGCGCCCAAAAACAGATCACAAAACAGCACCAAAACTCAGCATATAATTCAAGCACGAATTCCAAAGCTTTCAAGAATGGTACGGCCCTCTTTGAGGGGCGATTTTGTCATTAAAAATCAGCAACTCAAAATAGAAATCTGGAAATTTGTGGAAGGGGTCGCCCAAAGCATAGAAATCAGATTCTCGAATGCCCAGAACAAAATAAAAATTACTCACAAAGCTGTATACAAATTCGACTTTCAGCTGTGATTGCATCAGCAACTTCAAAACTGGAAATATCATTAAAAACTTCAACTGTTGAGCTCAATTTGCTAGTCTAGATGAGAAGCAGCAATGAAAACCAACTAGGTGTTGTATTTCAAACACGAAATTGGATTGAAACTAGGAGGTAAGCATCCCTCGAAGTAAAAACCAAGTTGTCATTTTGACAGCATAACATTAGCATAAATTCATGGATAATCAGCTCTTCAAACAGCAGCAATATATAAGTTTCAATTAGCAAATGAAGCAACAAGAGACTCTTCAAATTCCAAGAAGTTGAATCACTTCAACTTCCAAAAGGGACGCCACCTTTTTGCCTTTTACTTTTTGAAATAAGAAAATATCATTCAACTTCCCCTTTAGGCATCCATTTCATATTGCAACAATAAAGCATTTATTAAATAATTAAATGCTCACTTGACCCCTTTATGTCCCCTTCTTTAAAACAACTTGAAGTCATCAAGCCTAGGCGTGGGGTACAACTTCAAGACATAAAATTGACTAAGTCTGAAACTCAGTCCAAGGAGATAACCAAATGCAATGCCCAAGCTGCAGTGATGAATTGCTAAAAATAGCCTGACAAATGCCAAATGAACCAAGTTGATGATGATGCTTTTGCCAAAATGAACTTACTAAAATAGCAAATGCACAAAAATAGTAAGTTAACTTCAAAACCATTAGAAAGCCAAACTAAACACTAAACTTCAAAGGATTGAATTGCTGCAAGATAGATACTGCCAAAAGATAGACTTGCTAAAAATAGCAAACTGCTATAAATAGTAAGTCTGCACAACATCCTCTGAACGCCAACTGAACATAATCTGAAAGAGGAAACCCTAGTTTTCTACTTCAGCCTAGCCTACGGATTTTCAGAAATAGGCTAAATCCAAAAGAAGAGTGTATGGCCAAAATGGGGACATTACAGGTGACAATTGTTAGTAGGTTCACAAGTTCTTGAAATTTTCTACATAGGTCAAAAGTTGCTTAGCTTTTGGATAAAGAGATAAAATGAGCTAAGTCTAGGATTTTAGAGCTTTCAAAGGTTCCTAAACTCACTAAACCTTTGACATGGTTCAAAAGGAGCCAAAAGTGTCAAAAAGGAATGCCAAAAAGTGTATTATTGGTGAGTTCAAGAACTCTTGAACTCACCAACATGGTTCAATGGAAGATGAATGTTTTGATAGAGGTAAGAGTAATGAACCAAAAAATGTCCAAGGTAGAGTGTCAAAAAGTTCAAAAGTTCTTGAACTCACTGACATGGTTTGAGAGTATGAAAATGTGTTGACAAAGCAAATAAATGAAGAGGAAAATAAAAGTGGTGTTGGTGATTTCAAAAGTTCTTGAACTTGTCAAATCACCAATAGGGTTCAAGTGTAGCTAAAGGCTTTGATATGCAATGAAGATAAATTAAATAAGATTCTAAATTCAGGTTAAAGAGCCTAAACATTTTAATCCCACAACTATAGTATACTTTATCTACTTCCCTACAATGTCATGAATATGGTGGGTAGTTTTTCACCTACTAAGTGTGCTTGCATAATTTGAGTCACTCTATTTGGGTGGGATTTATGCTTGGCCATGGATTTCTTGGGTTCAAATAGTGATTGCATTCAACTCAGTTCAATATTTTCAATCTCCTTGGGTTTTCCCATGGTTGTTTCTAGGTGATTTTATTAGATAGTATAAGTCAATTGTCTAGTTCAAGAGTGTCTACATGGGTTATTGAACACCAAACATTGCTAGTTTGGGTGCTAAGTATTGAAAATACATTTTGTAGCTCACATGAATGGTCTTAACACATTTTGTATATATGTGTTTTCTCTTACCACATTTGTAGGTGTGATTGTAATAAGCATTATATGAAAGTGTGACATCTTCTAATGCATTGCAATACTATTATAATGGTCTTTCATTTGTTTCATATGGGTTAAATTATATTTTGTGATGGACTATCAAGTATATCTATTACATGGAATGCAATAATTGATTTATATGTAAATGCATATCTAGTTTTGCTAATGTTTTACTTCATGACTCTATTACCCAATGGAGTAGGTATCTATCCATATTGATGAACGATCAAAAAATAATAATTTAAATAACCTCTCTATCTTTTTTAGATATAGGATTAGATAAGAGTTATTTTATAATATACATGTTCATGATTCATTATTACAAACTAAGGACCAATCTCAAGCAACCTTAACTAGCTAAGTTATCAAAGATTCACGTCATGTATGTTTGCACCTTTTCATTGTGTATGAGATGTTAAATGAAAATATTCATAGGAATTACAATGTTGTTTTTATCCATAGGTGCATTTTCAAGGTGTTATACCAACTTTACAAGTGGTTTTATGTGGCTAGCTATTCTTTGACCTAGTGACAATTATAGGGGTCAATCATACATTGGATATGTATATATTTTTGTTGCAATCATATTACATTCCAATTGGTTTGGAAACCTATTACATACACCTCAAGGAATACTCTCTTGGGACTACTTGAGCCCAAAGTGTAGGAGAGACTACCCATTCCAATCAATTGGCACTTAACCCCTATTTTTTGGAAAACCTTTCTTTTACCTTCTTGAAGAAACCCCCTAGTCTTGAAAGTAAAACATGTTCTAATATTGTGGAGTAGTGGTTTTAGGACCCAATACTCAAAAATAACTAGTTCAATAATTTCCTTCTCAAACTAAAATCTCATGCTAGAACTAAATTAACAATCTTGTAGGAATTTTACAAAGCCTTTGTTCATGATCTTAAATCTACATAGAGTGCCTCCATATTTGAAGTGGATATAAATAACATTGCACTAGAATAGGCTAGCAAGCTAGTAAGAGAAAGTGAATTCCTATTATTGTTGGGATGGGATATATATTGTTGGAAATAGGTTGCCATTCAATTGCAAATCCTAAACATTAATTATTTCATGTATCTCCTAGATTCTTGGAATGTGTTCAACAACACTAAGATTAAGATGAGATTAATATTTGATGAAATAATCATGATTATTGACATTTGTAATTAATTGTAAATGTAAGAAGCCTATGAGGGCATCCATAGTGAGTTTCTAAATAATAGGGACACATGGGACACCCACATGGTAAGGTGACACTCACCTTGTGTTCAGTTAACTATACAGAGTAACAGTTGACACTTCTGAATGCATATAAAGATCTTAGGAGTTAGGATTTGATGTTTTCATGTTTGAAGTTTAGTTTAGATCAGTTTAGTTCAGTTCAGTTCAGTTCAGTTCAGTTTAGTTAAGTTATGGTTCAGTTATCTTTAGTTGCATACAAGTGCATGTTGCATGCATGTTGGTTATTTTTAGTTGCATGTAGTTAGCTTCAATTAACTTGTAGTGCATGGCTAATAACATTGAGTTGTATGACAGATAACAGGGACTACCTCCAGTTAACAAGGGATGACCATTCTTGCATGAATGGTGTTGAGTAAATGTTTCAGCTAACTATAAATCACTTGGAGCCAACTTGGGCACGCAAGATGCTTTATTGGATTTACCTCTCATGCATAATAAGATATTTATGAAGGCTTGGTTAAGTAGGATTTCTTGAGGGTGGCAACTTTGAGGAAGAGCTTTGGAATTATCACCGAAGTGAAGGAGAAGTAGCTTTAGTTTGGGACGCCCAAATGCATGAAGCACATGTTATAAGCTTTAGTCTTCATTGAATAACTCAACTTGAAGGATTATGGCGTACCTTTTCAAGGGCTTGAGCTTGTGCATTGTAACTATCACCATTTGGAGATTACAAGGTTGCATATTGTCTCTATATCTCATTCAAGTTGAATAATTTTTCATAATTGTTATTGCAGGTGTGAAGAAGATTGGTAAAGATAGAAGAAACATTCTCAAGCAAGAATTAGAGCTATTGTAATTTAGAGATTGAATAATAGAATAATTCTTGGTGGAGTTTTTTCCCGAAAGGGTTTCTCCATGGTATATCTTGTGTGATCTTTCTAATATCTTGTCTAGTTCTCCTATCAACTTCTCTCTTCATTCTACAATAGTAAAATGAATTAATCAAGATTATCATCCAAAAATAATTTATATAACAAAGAAAAGACTTACTTAGAAAAACAATATTAAAGTTTTACAAAGTATTAAGCTAAGAAAACACCTCATTTTTCAACATATATCTTTAGCTTTTCCATTTGATAATCCAAAAAGAAACAATGAAGGTGGATATATCTTCTAAGACAAATAGCATGATAGGAAATTTTAATAAGGTTTAGATTATTTCCCCCATTAGGAAAACTTGGCATTATGGGCTATTGCTCCAAAGTATGACAAACCGTAGGCCTTTGATGATACTCAAAGGATTGGTTGGATATTTCATTGTCAGGAGATTTTCAAACACACTTTCTCTTGAAGCCACAAATCTTTTGGCTCACACCACTTAGCTCAACTTGAGCCCATAACAATGAAATTATATAATGATATTGAATCAAGAAGTGAAGTAGGAAATGGCCATGTCTAGAAACTACCCATTGTAGATTAAATCATTAGATATAAGAAGAAAATTCCCTTGTCAAATGATCCTCATGATATTTCGTCATCTCAAAGGGATATTTGTATGTTAATGAAGGCAATTAAATCCTTATAAGAAGAAAAAAGACACTAGAATGATCAAGCTAGGTAAGAGACTAAGAATCTATTCAAAAGGATTTTCAAGGAGAGAGTTTCTATTGTAGTCAAAATGATTGATGATATGTGGGAGTGACATAATAACTTAAGGAAAAAATACTATCTTCATGATGGAACTACTAAGTTATATAATTTGAATATTAAATGGATTCCTACAATGATGATTATGAAGATTAGTTACAAAAATACTAAGTATGATCTAAGAAACCCAAATGGAACCACAACCATTTTTTTAGTGACTAATGCGATTGAAGTTTCTACTTTGTTGAACATGATAGGGCATTTTTAAGGGATAAAGATGGGAAATTTCAAACATTGGTTAATCACGGTATTCCAAGTGTCATAGGTCCTAGTGGATAGGGAAACTAAGTAGATCCAAATGTCACATATCTATAAATAGAAAGCAAGGAAACATAGTGTAGAAAATATAGAACTTGACATTATATTTTGAGGTAGAAATGGCTAGACAAGGGTGAGGGTACCCATGTTTGGAAATGATTTTTAGAGTTTCAAAGTCTACATGGGAGCATTACAATCTATAGATCCTTCCCCATCAGATTCAACTTCGAAAGTTTATCAGTTTGTGAATAATAAATCTTGCTCTAATGTGATGAAAGATGGTGCTTGAATGCTTGATCTAGGGTTTGGTTCTTTGAGACATCCAATATTCTTCAATTCCACTTCAAACATGTAATCTACAAGAAGGACAAAGGGAGGAGGGTTGTGCCATATAGGGGCTTGCCTTGGTCAAACCCTATTTTGGTGTTTCCACCTCCACACATGGCTATGATGATATTAATAAAGAGTTCCTACCCTAGGTCAAAAAAAGGTAATGGATAAAAATGAATGATAAATCACTATGCTATAACTTACCACTTATATTTGAATTCCTTGTTGGATTGAGGTCAATTAGCTCATCTCACACAAGGAGAAATTGATAGTTTCTCAAAGATCTAGCAAAGGTTAGTGTTCATAACAAAGATAAACATAAAACATAAAATTCTTACTATGCATGAACATGAATTTGATGATGTGTTGTAAAAATGATCTTGATTGATAAAGTGTTGTAGAAATGCTACTTATGGGCTAATGCAAGAAGTTGGGCCCACAAAAGCTCAAAAAGTGGAAGTGTTTTTTCTATTTTTTCAAAATTTGTTACACATGGATTGAAAATGAGGAACTTACACATGTTGAATCTTAAAAAAAGTTAGTAATATGAAATTTAGTATTTTGAATCTAGTTTTTGAATATGTAATTTATTCTAATACCCAAATGATACAAATTAAATTTTAATAGGAATGTATAAAATCCACTTTTTAAAAGTCAGTTGTTTTTTACCATACCATACACATGTATGGACACCACTTTTTGGCCTTAATAAATGTATTTTTATAATTCCTTTTGGGGACATATATGTGACAACTTGAAGATTGATGAGGATTTTTTTTGTAATTCTTTTAATATATATTTTTATTAGCCCTAATTGTTGTTTTTAAAAATCGTGTATGTAGACAACATAATAGTACCTAAACTAAACATTTTTTGATTTTTTTCATTATATAGAGAATTGTCTAAAGATTGATGTCATATAATTTTTTTGCAAACAAATTAAAATAGAGAAAAAGTAATTAAAAAACAAAAAACGTAATATTTCAAGTTTATGGACTAGTTTGCTTATAAATTAATTAAAAAATAGAATAAAATCTTAAAAAAATTTAAATATTTGGAAACTAGACATCATGGTCTATAATGGGTTTTAATTTCATAAATTAATTTTGAGAAAAAGTCCATCAACTACATTGCCAATGTTGGACATTTCTCTTGAATCTACCTTAGTTTTTTTGTTGAATGTCAAAGGCTAAGGTTCATGTTTCCAAACATTTCTTGAGCCTAAAAACCAAGCAAAAAGCGTCTTGGGGATTCTAGCTTTATGGAACAGGTACCTGTTTTAAAACAGGTTCCCATTTTGAAATATAAACGGGTACCCATTCCTAATTTTCCCATTTGAAATTAGGAACGGGTACTCATTTAGAAACATGTACTTGTTTGAATTTAGAACAGTATCACATTATAAAATAAAATGGGTACCCATTTCTAATATATCCATTTTCCCAATTTGGAAAAAATTTACTCGTCACCTTTTTTCTACAACATTCCTTTTCTGTAGTACGGATCAACAATGCCATTTTTTTGCAATTTTTAATTCAATTTTCTCTTATGCAATCTCTTAATAGGTCACATTCTATTCAATTTTTTCAAGGAGACAATCACAAGTTGGATTTTTTGAAATGAAATCAAGTATAAGGACTTTTCTCAAAAAGAATTGAAAAAAGAGGGATTTTGGATGTATTCATATGTTTTTGTACTTCAAAACTTATAGATCAAAGGATCTTCATATATAGCTTTATTTCAAAATTGGAAGGAGGTAGCAATTGGAAAATAGTTTTAAAATAATTTATCTTTTTATCAAGAGGGTTTGTACCTAATAATGGAATCAAAGCAAAGGAAAAGAAAAAATGTAGAAAGTTAATGACACCTGAAGAAATTGAAGAAAATAGAGAGATGGAGACAAAAAGATAGAGATAGAAGAACAAGGATTCCTCATATGAAAAATTTGGAAGCATCTAGTTCCATGAATCTTGAAGAGGATACCATGAAGGATGAGATGAAAGTAGATGATGCAAATGTGGAAATGGATAATATGGAAGAAAATGTAATTATGGAGACAAACCCAACTATGCCTTCAACTTTGAATGCTATGGAAATAGTGATTATATGCAAAAAACTTCAAGTATGTCTTCAAATCCACCTCTCAAAGATATGGAAATGCACCTATTCAAACAATTTATCTAGGTATGTATTCAAACCCTTATTTTGATAATAATGATCTTAGTTGTTTAGATGAAGTTGGATAATGTTGAACACCTAAAATATTGAGAGGAGGGGGGGGTGAATCAGTATACTTTTAAACCAATTAAACATAAGCTATCAAATTATTAGAATAAATATAACTGAACTAATAAATGAAAGCATGAAGGCATCCAAAAAATCAAATGGCAAATGAACACCAATATTTTTATGTGGAAAACCCAAAATGGGAAAAACCACGATGAGGGTTAGCTCACAATATATTATATCTGGATATAGTATATTATAGAAAGGCTCACTGTTAGGTGCACTCACTATCCATGTGAACTCACTACCCACAAAAGGTAAGAAAGATAGAAAGAAGGGGTGGATACACAAATTATTTGAATTGATATACAATAACATCTATCATATATGTTGGATTATAGTTCCAATGAGGTACAAAATGATCTTCACAAAAATTTGAAACAATACTCTACTATGCTCACAATATGCTCAACTTTGATTATATTTGCATCACACACATGTAGGTGAAGCACCATAAATGTCATATTTCTCTCATTACTCGCATGCAATATTCTCTCTCTATTCCTTCCTCATTCATTCTCATTTTCACACACCATTGCTACAAAACTCCAAAGTTAAACTACTATATATGTCCATATCCAGTGTAACTTCAATTAGGTCATCCTAATTAGAATTAACACACAAAATTAAACATGTTGTCCTCAAAAACATTATGTTCATATCTCGTTCCATAATTCAAAATTCAATTCACCTAAAGATAGGTTGGGATGGACCTAATATAGATCTAGCATAAAATAAAATTACTTGCTTGTCCTCCAAAAAAACCAAATGTGTTAGGTTGGCCCAAAATAAGACTTAAACACAAAACCTTCATATGTACATACAATTCATCATATGTGTGACTTCAAAACTCAATATTCCTTTGAATTCCCACTCAACTAACATCTAATAGCTTATCCTCATCATCATAGAACAAATAATTATTTGCAAAGAAAGTAAAATATCCCACACTGATACACTGTACAAGGAATGACTGCAATATACAGAGCTAAACTGTGTCATTCATATCTCTCAGAATACTTCACAAAATGTCACAAAATATTGAATGTAGATGCACCTAATGATCTTAAAACTATAGTTAGAATTACAGAGTGATATCTCCACTTGTGGTGTAGTGTGGAACCAAAAATTGATGCATTGAACCAAAATACTGCTAGAAGGAACACTTAGCAAAATTCCTATATAACCATGTTTTACGAATCAAATTTCTCTATCCAAATGTATTCAAGAATGCTTCCAATCCATGCTACAATGATCATAACAATGTTGACATCAATGAGAACATTGGATCATACAATACATACACCTCATGCTCATGTTGCCAAAACCCATCAACAATGACAAACTTCCAATAGTCTCCCCTTAAGTTTCCAACAATCTCCCCTTTGTCATTGATGGCAACATGCATATCAAAAAAACATTTTCCAAAAACTTGTCTCTCCCCCTTACACATATCTCTCCCCAAGAGTCTTTCTCAACATTTCTTCAAGTGTTTTCAAGTATATCTCCCCAACTCTCCAAATGTTTTAAACTCAAGTATCTTTCCAAAATGTTTTTCAATTATCTCTCCCCCTTTTACATCAATGGAAAAGGGTGTACCAATAAAAAAAAAATTTGTATACTCCCCCTTATATATATATATATGTGTGTGTGTGTGTGTGTGTGTGAGAAAAAGTAACTGGAAGAGTGTGTTGATTCCCCCTCAAGGAGTTAACTAAAAAGCTTCTATACCTTCAGCATATATGTAGAAAAAAATGAAATTTTAAAAAATGCATGAGTAGAAATTGTCAACTTGAAGATGTTGACCCTTGAAGTTTATAAAAAATGACTTGCCAAGTGGATCCACCTTCTTCCTATTGTTCCTTTGTTGTTGCAAGTATTATGTGCTATGACTCAAGTTTTACCAAAATTTCCTTTCCTTCTTTCAGAGTACATGGAGTAAGATTTATCTCTGAAATCCTTTTTGTATTGGCAAGGGTATTTGAGACAATTTTATGCTTCATTTTAACCAAGTCCCTTATCTTCTCGAACTATCTAATTGTTTCTTTCTTTTGGTTCTACATATTAAAGTATTATTCATGTAAGTTCACTAGAGTAGTGCAGGTTTGATCATCTCTATCTTGTACAATCAGCTCATAATTGTTTTATGCACAACTTATTTGTGTCTCAATTGTGCTCATAGCATCTTTTATGTTTCATGTAACATCATGAAAATTCATGAAATACAAAAATAGTTTCCTTGCATCTTCTTCACAAGCATGAAAATCCTTCAAACTTTCTTCTACCTTTTTGTGTGTAGATGCACATTTTTCTATGATGTCCAATAACTTCTTTTCTATAATTCATGCTTCAACTTCTATTTCAACTTTGTCTCTTAGTTCAGAGACATATCCCTTGAAGTTCTCCATTATCTCTTGTGCTGTCATTACAAATTTACTAGTCTCATGCTCATGTTGAGCATCATCTATATGCATATCTTCTTTAGAGGTCACAATGGTACCAACTTCATTTTTCCTCATGGCTTTCTACTTAACTCTCCTTGTGGTTTTCTTTTCTTCTAGCTTGATGGCATGGATTGTTGGAGGGGATTTCTCCCTTACCGGATGACCACTTGTGGATCTCCTCTTCTTACTAGTTGTAGGTTGAAATGCAAAAATTGATGTCCTAGTGCTATCAAAGGCTTCTTATATACTGATGTTAGCTCTCACTCTCTCTATAGCTGCCCTAGTTGTGTCTTTTGAGATTCCAAACTCTTTGGCATATGATTCTACCTTAGCATCAACTTGTTTCTTTATTTATGATTTCTTAAATTTTTGAGAAACTTCCATTGTATTTTCTCTAAATTTTCCAAAATATTGGTCTGGTAGGATCCTTAGGACTGTTCAACACAGACAATAGCTTCGTCTTCTGTCACTTTATATCAAAGCTCTGGGACCCAAACAGTTCTGGGTTCAACTACTTCCATTATGTAATAATCAGTAGAAACCAAGAAGGTAATGTCATCCTTGTTTTTTCTTACCACATATCTCAGAATTCTTTGTGTCATATTCATTCTCCTTTGAAACATTACAAAGAATTTTGTAAGGGCACCACCTTGAGCATCCATATATCCAAGATTACTCATGTAGTCTCTTATTTCATGAGCAACATATTTTTCATTTGACCAATTAACCTTTCCAACAACTGGAACTTCCTTCATAAAGTAGAAAGAAAAATATATTATCAATGTGTCATACCTAAATACATGCTTTTTATTCTTAATTTCTTCTAGGTTCTCTATCAATTATTTCCAGAGCAACTTACAAAGATCATATTCACCATTGTTCTCAATCATATCCACTACCACATGAATTGTGGTGGTAGAAACTGAATGGTTTCCATAAGTCATATTTCCAATTACCATAGATGCATATTGAATTGCCAAATTTTTGATAGGGTTTATTGTAATACCTATTTGCAACATTATATCTTTGTTCTTGGTAGATTTCTAGTCTAGAATCAGTCTGGTGGATCATAAACTAGTGATTTCTTTGATCACTTCTTTGGTAATCATGTGGGTGCCATCAACCCACATAAAATATTCATGAATTATGCTAAATTCCATTCTAATAGACTTCTCTTCATTGCTTTAGTCTGGAAACCAGTGCCACACATCTAATTTATTCTTAGTCAAGATATTGTATTCTAGTTTCAAGGTATAATTTTCTCTAACTAACTCATCTACCCATAGATTGAACAATTTTTCATAGGAGTGCTCTTCCATATTCCCATGAGTATAAGACCTAATATCTTTGGTAGGTAGAACCCTAAGAGGTATATGTGAAAATGCACCTAGGAGATCAAATTCTAAAATTTTGGTGCAATGTCTATTAAATTTGGGCTGTGGTTTTGAGAAATATCTATAGTTTCCAATGTCATGTCACCATTGTATTTGAATTGCCTTCTACTGGTAATTCCAAATATTAGAATGTGCAGGACATGTTAAATACCTTTTCCTCTTTCTCGATGAAGTAGGGTTTTGGAATTCTACAACTTGGAGATGCTTTGGACCCTTCAAACTCAATTCTTACTCCTCTAATATTCTTCAAATACGTTCAATGAGATGGATTTTCCTTGTCAAGTATGCTTTTAACTCTCTAATTTCACCCATTTTAGCAATAAATGCTTCAGACAAAAGCTGATAACTTTAAAGCTTGTATGCACAGTCAACTTTCCAAGCTCTGTCAAATGATGAACCTAGATCTTACAGGGAAGCTTTGTCTTTAGATGAGAACAAGCTTTAGTCACAAGCTATGCATGAGGAAATGGAATCCTTGGATACTTGTGAGACATGGGATCTTGAGAGTTTTCCCAGGAAGAAAGGCCATTGGTTGTAAATGGATCTTTAAAAAGAAAACTGTTGGAGATGGTAATCTTGAAAGGCACAAGGCTAGATTAGTAGACAAGGGCTACTCCTAGAGAGAGGGAGTTTAATTTAATGAAATATTCTCTACTGTTGCTAAATTAACTTCTATTAGATTCTTTTTATCTATTGTTGCTGCTTATGATTTTGAGATAGAGCAAATGGATGTGAAAACTGCTTTTTTACATGTGAATCTTGATGAAGAGATTTATATGAAGCAACCTGATGGTTTTGTTGTAAAAGGAAAATAATGATTGGTTTGCAAGTTAAAGAGATCTTTATATGGATTAAAAAAGTCACCAAGAATGTGGTACTAGAGGTTTGATGCTTTTTCATTGAAAATTGGTTATGTTAGGAGTGAGGAAGATCATTGTATTTACATAAAATGTATTGATGATCAACTTTTAGGGTATGTGCAGGATCATGATGGGCTAAAAAGTGGCAATATGATGGGTATTTGTAGGGTATGTGGCTGACGACTTTTTTTAACCTAAAATTGATGAAATGAAAAGGGTTTTTAAAGGAGATTCTCAGCTTTGCACCAATATAAATTGTGCTTTACTTTGAATTTAATAAATAATTATTATTCATTTTCTATTTGAATTATGACTAAAGTGCTGATTGATAGGCTGATTGAAAAAAATCTATAGCTTTCAAACAATATCACATTTTTTGAATCCAAAACATGCATCACATTCTATGCTTCACATACTGTAGGATTAAAAAAATAAAAATTGAATTTCATGAAGTTTTGACCAAGTTAAGGTGGTCAGACGCACGAGTTTTATATTTTTTTAAAGTTGTAATAAAAAAATCATAATTAATTATTTACTTGGAAAAAAATTACAAAAAATATGCATCACATTCAAACATGAGTCCTCTACTTATGTCTAAAATATTATAAAAAAATATTATCATTTTATTGTGGTTAGGGTGGTCAGACAGACACCTACTTCTTATTTTTTCCCTGAAATTTAAGTTCTACTACATTGATATTTCAAATTTTCACCAAATAGTTTTTTTTTTTTAAAATAAACCTTGTAGTTTAGAAGCTACATTCAATTTTCTACAGATTCTATTCTTACATATTTTTGAAATAATATAGAAAACCTATTCAAATTTTTACGTCAAGTTGCCTAACTTTGATTTTTCTGAATTTTTTGCAACTTAAGGGCATGTTTTTTCCACAATGATCTTGCACATACCCTTTAATTATTATCTTGTATGTAGATGACATGTTGTTTATTGGTAACAACAAGGTACTAATGATTACAGAATTGAAATCATAACTCTCTAGCACATTTGAGATGAAAGAGATCTAGGGGCTACAAAATATATATCCTTGGTATGGAGATCAACATAAGTAGAGGTAACAAAAAGCTTTTCTTAAGTCAAAGCAACTATGTTGATACTATTTTGAAATGGTTTAATATGCATGATAGTAAACCAATTAATATTCCTTTACCAGTTGGAACGAAGTTAAGTTTAGACATGTGTCATAAATTTGATTTTGATCATGAGGAAATGTCTCAAATTCCATATGCTAGTGCAGTTGGTAGTTTGATGTATGCAATGGTTTGTATAAGACCAGATATAGCCCAAAAAGTGGGATTTCTAAGTAGGTTTATGTCTAACCCTGGTAAAGAACATTGGACTTATGTTAAGAGGGTTTTTATATATTTACGAGGTAATTCTGATTACTATTTGATTTATCATGGTGCTAATGATATTGATATTATGCACAGAAAATTGGATACAAGTTTTTGTTGATTCAGATTGGGCAGGAGACTTGATAGTTGAAGGTCGATAAGTGGCTATGTGTTTACTTTTTTTGGAGCCACAATTAGTTGGATGAGTAAGAGGTAGCCCACGGTTGCTTTGTCCACCATAGAAGTAGAGTACATGGCTACCACACATGTCTCCAAAGAGGCAGTTTGGTTACAGAGACTTGGGAAAGGTATTGATTTTAATTGAACGAAAATTAGACTTGAATGTGATAGTTAGAGTGCTATTTTTTTATCCAATAATCCTATGTATCATGCTCATACTAAGCATGTTGATGTTTAGTATCACTTTGTGTGAGAAATGATTGAGAGTGGGAAGGTATTGATTGAGAAATTTGACACTCTAATCAATGTTGTAGATTATCTTATGAAACTAGTTCCTACAAATATGTTCTCTTGGTGCAGGAAGGCCATTGGCCTTGAGTCTTGTACTTGATTTATAATAACGATTCCTTGTTTTGAATAATTACAATGTATAATGTCAAGTGGGAGAATGTTGGGAATAGGATGCCATTTAATTGCAATCCTAAACATATTTCATGTATCTCCTAAGTCCTTGGAAAGTGTTCCCCAACACTAGGATTAGAAAGAGATTAAATTTGAATGAAATGAACATGCAAATTAAAATTTGTAATTATTCCTAAATTATAGGAACATGTGGGGATGCCCAATAAGAGCTCCTACAAAATAGGAGCATGTGGGGCGCCCACATGGGAGGTGGGACACAACTTGTTTTAGTTAACTATTTGGTGAATTGATAACTCTTGTGTAATGCATGTCTTGTTCCTACAAAGTAGGGATTGATATTTATAATGTATGTGGAGTGGCACTATTAGTTCAGTTTCTATTTAGTTTAGTTTAGTTATGGTTAAGTTATCTTCAGTTGCATGTAGTTGGTCCTTCAATTGACTTGAGTTGCATGACTAACGATTTTAGTTGGATGATAGATAATAGGTTGATGCTTTCAGTTAATAGGGGATGATGAATCATGCATGATGTTTGCATGAATGGTAGAGAGATATGTTTTAGTTAACTCAAATTTACTTGGACCCACCTTGGGCACCCAGGTTGGCACCTTTTAGTTAACACTTTTGCATGAGAAGATATTTGCGAGGCTCAGTTAAGTGGGGCCCATTCTTAGGCGCCAACTTTGAGGAGAAGCTTACAAGATATCTTCCTAACCAACTATTAGTTAATTCTTTAGTTTGGGATACCCTAATTGATGAAGGACTTAGTTTGACTTTGGTTTTCATGGAAGAACTCTACTTGCACAAGAATGGCATAGACATTTGTGAGGAGCTTTATCCTCTTGTAATTGTCAACTCTTTGGAGTTTACAATGTTCACAATTATCTATTTAATTGTACCAAGTTGAAGAGAGTTCTATAAAAGTTTATTGTAGGTTGTGAAGAATAATTGTTGAAGGAAAAAGAAGCATCTCAATCAGGGATTGCTATAGTGTTATATTAATCTTGTTCTAAGGCTAAATAATACAAGCACTATTGATTCTGGTGGTGGAGTTTTTTTCTGAAAGGGTTTCTCCACGCATATGTTGTGTCACTTCTATTTTCTTGTGTCATTCTTCTACAATCTTTTGTCTACTTCTACAATTGGTAAAATTGAATTAATTAGATTAATCACCCACAAAGAAATTGTGACAACGAATACTTAATTTAATCTACAGTCTCATAGGATTACAAGTTTTAAGCTACAATTTCACCTTCAATTTTCAACGGGTGTATTACATTCTCAAGTTCCTCTTTCTTTCTCCAAATCTTCTCCATTTCCTTCTTCACTTCATTAGGATCAATTTTCTTCATAGGTTCATTCCTCTTTACCGAATTAGTCTGTCTTCCATTCTTTCTTCTACAAAATCTTGAAATGTGTCCAAGTTTGTTGCAATTGTAGAATACAACATTTTTCTAACCAAACTAAACTCTATTCAATCTTGATTTGCATTGGTTAGCTTTATGTCCAAATATATTGCATGTATAACAATAACCATTGAAAAATTGAACCATTCTACCAACATTATATCTATTCTTCATCTGACTTCTGCACTCAATAGCTCCATGTCCAAATTTATTGCATGAAAAACATTGTCTAGAGAAGGTTCCAACATTCTAATTCATTCTATTTCTACATTATATTTCGTTTTGTCCAAATTTATTGCATGAAAAAAAAATACCATTGAAAGATTGGTACCTTTGAGAATTTGGTTGTCTAATAGGGGGTCTTCTAGCATTGCTTGTTTGATTTCTAATTTGTTTGTCAGTGCCTTCAGTCTTCTCTTGATTACCAACCTTGTTAGGGGTTTTATTGTCCTTTGATATTTCTCCTTCAAGTCCCAAACCTCCTTTATCTTTAGATGGTTTATGTCCTGCAATTATCTCATCAAGCATTGTAGAACTTATTTTGAAATTTCCTTCATGAACTCTTGATTTTTCTAGATCTAATATCAAATTTAATACTTCTTGTTCAAGTCTTCAAGATTCACAATTTTTTCTTTTTACCATTTCATTCAGACATTCCTCAATTCTTTTCTTTTCTTCCATTTGTACTTTTAGTCTGGTGATGTCTTCATTTGCTTGCTTCAACTGTTCATTTGATTCTTTTGATGTAATCATTTGATTCCTTGAGATTTTCCTTCAATTCTTTATTTTCCCCTTCAACTCTATCAAGATCTTCAAGAGAAACTTTGAGTTGTTCTCTATTTGTCATGCAATCACTTTTTGTAGTAAGATTTGAAAACTATTTTATCAAACTTATGTTCAAGCTCCAAGATCTTCCTCAAGTTGTTAGGCTTCTTAGAAGGAACCAAGCTCTGATACCAATTGTTGAACACCCAGAATACTAAAGGAGGGTAATGAATCAGTATTCTATTAATCCATTTGATCACAATCCATCCAATTCACAAAAAATATCTAACAACAATGAATGAAAGCATGAGACAATCATAAGATCACACAACACATGAACACTATTATTTTTATGTGGAAAAACCATAGACGAAAAAACCCCAGTGAGGATTATCTCACAATATATTATAACTAGTTATAAGATATTATACAGGATCACTGCTAGATCACACTATCCAATAGGGCCCATAGCCACAAAAGGATAGTTACAAAAAAAAAATGGCCACACAAAAAAATGTGAACTAATGCAAAATGCACCTTCCTTGTGTTGGATTTGGTTCCTTTGAAGCTCAATATATTGACTCTATACACTTTATCAGATACAAAATACAAAACACCTCTGCTTTACCTTTGCTCAATATTCACAATACATCTACTATAGATCTGATCATGTACACATAAAATTTTCATATTTGTGCCATATCACATGTCATGTCTCTCCTACAATCTCAAAAATTTATTACTTATATACCCAATACATCTACATACACCAATTAGGTTGGCCTAATTATATGTAGCCCAAAACTAAATCAAAATTTCCTTATGAGGTCCATACTTGAATCAAAAACATCTTCGCGTTTAAACCGAATGTGAAAAATTTGATTTAGGTTAAAATGGAACTAAAATAGATCTCACTAACATCCACAATGCTTATTTAATCATCACAACATATATCAAGCATTAGGTCAGCCAATAATTAGACCTAATCACAAAATAAGCAAACTAATCAACACCAGTGATCAACCCGATCACATAGACATGAACCATATAGAATATGTGATGTATTGACACCTATAATAAATCTCCCAAAATTGCAAAGTCTGACTCTTAACACCAAAGGAATGAGTACCGGATTATTCATACCCAAATGCACTATATATAACCAAAACTGCATGCCGATCTACTATCACTTATAACTTTCAAATTGTTCATCCAAACCAATTGAAATATTGAACATAGATGGAAAAAAACTAGCTCTCCTAGCCTAAGCCTAAATTTTGGGTCTAAAGAGTGACAAAAGTACTACACATTGCTCTTCATTCTCAATCCCTATCCTTTTAGAGTGATGTAAGTTAGGGTAGCCCTCTGCTCTCAGCTCTCCATGACCTAGAGCCTTGATGTGGTCAAGAATAACATATTATTACTACATAAGTAGATCTTATCACATGAGTAAATGCAGAAAAAAACACTGGATTAAGGTATCTTCATTCTATTCATCAAATTAGTGAAAATATCAACAATTAATGTTGACATCAATGACAACATATTAAAGCATTCCTTATTCATTCTTTCGACATGTTGAATTATTGAAGCCTAGTCAAATTTCTAAGATTTTATTTTTGCAAGATATCTAACCCAAATGAATTGGTGAAAAATGCATCATATAGATTATTGTGTTGAACACACCAAAAAACTGAAAGGGGGGGTGAATCAATATTCTTTAAAATTCAATCCCAATTAACTACTATTGATGTTGATTTAAACCAATTAAGCATTCACCTACTTAATCATAACATGAAAGAAGATAAACATCCACACAAGAACATAGATAACACTAGATTTATATGGAAAACCTCATAGGGGAAAAACCATGGTGAGAAATGTTGCTAGGAGCTACTATCCTAATCTAGCCTTAGAAGTAAATAATAGTTTACAACTTTGATTTTGGGCTACAACTCAAGGAAGCAACTACCCCCAAATTTATTTTAGGGGCTAGAACCAAAGGAAGCTACTACTCCCTAATTAAAAGAAAGAACTATTGAAATATGACTAGTCTTATGGCTTCAACCACTAATAGTCATCAATTCTACACATTAGGTGTGTAGTGGATCTTGTCACACTCTTCTCATGCACTGATACATATATGTACACTTCCCACATCATCTTCACATCTATTATCTTACATATATATCATTTGCATGCTTGCATAATATAAATATAGTCGGCCACAAACAAGGAATTATAAAACTTGTAACATGTCGACCTACATCTTCATTGGTGTTATACAAAATGATAAACATTAATTAAATTTCTTACAAATGAATTATAATGACTCATAAAACATCTACAAACACTCCTTGAACTTCGCTCAAGCTTGAATTAGTAGCACACAACAATAATATACCTTAGTCAAGCTCAACAAAAGCATATCTTCACAAATTAGCTTGAAACAACTGTGCAGTAATGGAAACAAGAAAGATCTTCATGTGCTTCAAACCATAGACACTATGAGATATGTAGAATGTCCCAAAAAAATTATACATCTGATCTTCTCAATCTTCTGCTAATGCAAGCAAGCAATCATATATTTCATAGAAGAATAGGCATCTAGAACCAACTGTAACACTATGTCACTTGAAATTTAAACTTGTAGAGAACCAAATTACTTGAATCTTCAATATAACATGTGTATACACTTAAAAATGGACACATCACAATAGTCTGGTAATTAATTAAATATTTTTAATATTTAATTAAATCTCTAAATTCAATCTGCGAATAAATAAATTTAAATAATTTATTTATATTGTTCATTCTTTCACTTCGATTAAATAAATAAGTTTATTTAATCACTTTTCTTATCCATTTCTTAATTAATTAAATAAAAATTATGACTTATTTATATTAATTATCATATAATCTTGGCTTGAATATTTTATTCAAATAAAGATTAAATATTCTTCTCTTCTAAAAATCCTCTAAAGTCCATTCACAATTAAATATTCCAAATATTTAATTAATTGTTCTAAAGTCTATTCACAATTAAATATTAAAAATATTTAATTAAGTCTTCTATAGTCCTAAAATCAAATATTCAAACTCACACAAAATTAAATAAATTTATTTATTTAATATTGGATTATCTTCAACAACCGTGAAACAAACTTCAAAACAAAAAAATAATTTCTCTATTTTTGAGCAAAGTTGTTCCTGTGGGTTGAAGAAAAACCTCCATTCTTCTCTCCAACCTCCCAACATCTTCCATCTTCCTCCCAACCTCTCAATCTCTGACCATCCAAAATTACCAAACAATCTCACAGCCATTGATCTTTGCCAGCCAGGCTCTTGCCTATGAAAATCTATAAAAGGGACTACTGGGTCTCTAAAACCAGAGAAGCTTTTGTATGGGAAAACTATAGTCAATCAGCCTTCTAGCATCCATAGCCTTTAGAATCATAGCATAACATAGTTTAGCATATTAGCAATCCATATCATGGCCTATCATCCTCATAGCTTAATTTCAACAACATCGATAATCCACAGCCCCTGTGCATAATCTACAGCCCCTGTGCATATTTGTATACCAACATTTCACTCCATCAACAAATAGGATAGAAAAGTACTCTCTTTTTGCATACTCATTCTGCAAGTTGCCATTCTGAGAAGCTTTGCTTATACAATCTAAGAGCAAGTAGCTTCAAGCAAATCCCTGGAGATAGAGGACAATGGAATGACTCTGAAGAAGATTTGTTTGATCTCTATTCATTTTATTTAGTTCTCTTTAGTTTAATGTTGCATTGGTGTGTTTTTATTATCTTATTTTGATACTAACATTTCCCACACACATTTTTGGCACCCACTGTGGGGCTCTTGCCCTAATTTTAACATCTTTTCGCAGGTTTTTCTGACAGGTTACGGCTAAAAGAGTGTATTAGCGCATTAAACACGTTTCAACACAGTTCATACCTAGTTTAGCACTCTTTAACTCTGTTATAGCACCCTTCAATGATTCCTTAGCGCCCTTCAGGGATTTCTTAGTGCCCGTTAAGGATTCCATAGTGCCCTTCAGTGATTCCTCAGTGCCCTTCAGGGATTCCTCAGCGCCCATCAGTGATTCCATAGCGCCCTTTAGTGATTCCATAGTGCTCTTCAAGGATTCCTCAATGCCCTTTAATGATCCTGCAATGCCCGTTACTTATTCTATAACACTCTTGATGTCTATTTTAGTGCATTTTTTTCTCTAGCATAGATTTTTCTAAGTCTGCAATTGTAATCTGTAACTTAAGTAGGATTTGACTGGATCTGATGTGACCGTGGCCAATCAGAGCTTAAATTTTTTATTTATTTATTTTGAAAAAAAAACCAATCCTAGGATAGTCACTTCATTTTCTATTTTAGACTAAAAATAACTCCATGTCTTTGTGAAGCAATATCTTCACCTAGCATAGAAATTTTTTTATTTGGGCTTAAAATTGAGCTCTTGTTTGCTTTGATTAAAACGGTGATAGGCCTATGCTCTCCCCTTAACTGGGTGATCAAAATGCCAAACTCATCTATTTCATTTCATGCAATTTCAAGCTTTGATAATACCTTTTAGAGAGCCTGCTCTTGTGGGAAAAAGTACTCACCCAAGAGGAAAGACTCAAGTGGGTTCAAGCCAAAGCCAGGCTATTCTGCCCCACTATAAAATTTAAAGCAAATCTGGGGAAACCTTCTTTTGCCAGTAGTGTGCAAGATAACCATCCCCAAAGCCTTTGTTCTAAAGGTTGGGAGGTCTCTCGAGGGAGTCTATCATTTTCTTCACCGAATGAAAACCCTTACTATGAACTTAGTGTAGTATCCAATCGAAGTCAGTTTCTGAACATCATAATAATCACAGTGCAGGGGAGGGAAAAATCTACCCCCAAGATACTCACCATATAACTGCCAAGGACTGTTTGCTCAGGGGATCCAGTATCCACTTCCATCACTCTGAGTACGTGCCTGGAAAAGATAAAAACATGGGCACCCCTTTTGGGGGTGACATAGTTGTGCGAGTCGACGCAGTTCTAAGATGTGGGTTGTTGATTATTATGGTGACCTACCTGAGTACTAAGAGTAAGTCTATTTGAACTATCTGTCATGTGTAAAACTTGTGAAAACAATTTTTGACAAACAATTTGATCATACACTTGATGTTTAGTATAGGACTTAAACACAACTATTCTACAACTTGCTTCATGTGTCTTCAAAACATTAATTTGGTAAAGATCATCCAAAACTCATGATTACATTGATTACTCCCATGTTAAGAGATTGGAATTTATCCACAACCTTTGTTAAGAAATACATTCTCAAAAAAATAAAAAAAAAAGCCAAAGAAACCACTTAGCTACAAGAAACTATTGAAAATAAGATGATTCTTGTAATAAAGTTGAAAGGTCTTACTTGAACATAGAACCTTTATCCATTGATATCATGATTGTGTTAGAGGTTTCACTGATGATTATGCTGTAGAACATTATACTCATGAGCTTTCTTTCAAAGAAGAGCCCTTTCTCAAAGGCACAACCACGGTCAGCGTATTCATTCTTCTTATCTACCACAACCCTCAATTGAATATCCCACTCATCCCATCCTAATCATTCACTAATCTTGAAAACAAACTAGGCTATTTGATACACTTATCATTTTTCGAGACTAGGATCAAATCTCAAAAAAAGTGCATCTTTTCAAACAAGTTTTTGATTATTGATTCAACTTCCCCAACAAGATTCTGATATCCTTTCATCTTGGAAGCCACAATCAAGAGTTAGAAACATCATTTGATCATACCATAAGATTTTCATCTTATCAGATCAAGACATCATCATTTTTGCACTTATAAAACTATGATCTAAGTCTAGAAGAACATTTCAAAAGCATATGTCTGTTGTCCACTTTACAACATGGGTGATAGGGAAGAAAATCCTTTTCATAGGTTTCGTACTGGGAATAGTTCAAATGATGAAATAACTGATGAAATGATTCAAGAAGTTGAACATGATCCACAGTTTCACATAATTTTGGACAAGATCTTAGAGCCAGACAAAGAAGGCTACTTTTTTTTTTTAGCAAACCAAGGTGCCAAATTGCTCTCTAACTACAATATGGAGAAAATTAAGGAAGATCCTGAAAAGACTAAAACTCCATTAAATGATCTTAGTAGTCTTCCCCAACAAATAAGAGCACTCCAAAGGAAAATCAAGGAAATACAAGGGGCACAACTATGAAGTCCTTTGACGGAAATATGAATGTAACCTCTTCTCCTCCAAAAGCAACATAATCCAAATTCAATGTTTTTGAATTTTTGCAAAGGTTAAATGAGAAGCCAAAATCTAAGCCATCAAATAAAATTGACCAATCCTGTCATGTCATGCATTTATCTTCATCCCCCATAATTCAAAATGAACCTCACGATTCCTTCACCCAAGATAACGATTCCATTCAATCACCTTCTTCTATCATATCCTTTACATCCAATGATTCATTTCAATCTACACATCTCGATCAAAACATTCTACAAAACCTTCCTATCTTTGATCAAGATCCCATCTCTCAAGAACCATATGATGATCCCCTCCTTTCATTATTCACCCATGATAATCCTCTTCCATATCAAGAACAAAATGTTCTTCCAAGTTCTCCGTCCACCTCATTCAATGAATCCATACTCTCTTATGATTCCATCACATCCCAAGAGCAAAAAAATTATTCCATCCTATCCAAAGATTCCCTTCCATCTCATGATCAAGCTACTCCATCTCCTTCATCTAATGATTCTTTTCCTAGTTAAGATCAAAGTATCTCATCATCCTCATATTAAGAGTCTCTCACACCTCTTCAAGCCATCCATGAACCCCACACCTATAAATTAAGATCCTCCACCTTTATCCATTCTAGTTTACTTCCAATACCTATCCTCTCATCCATATCATATCCTCCTCAAAATGGACTCACATCTTGTTTTACAAACAATACATATCCCATTGGTAAACGAATGTGTGAAATTATGAATTACAAAGGAAAAGGTTTAGGTCTTCATGAGAAAGGTATCCTAGAACCCCTTTCTATCCAAGCACATCCATATTCTCATGGCCTTGGTTATACACCTCGTGCTCAACCTAGGTATCCTAGTCCATCAAACTCTCCATCCATCCTAGGTCCTTATCCTATTCCATGGGTATGTGCAGGATCATCATGGAAAAAACAAGCCCTTAAGTGGCAAAAAATTCAGAAAAATTAGTGTTAGACAACTTGACATAAAAATTTGAATAAGTTATCTATATTATTTCAAAAATATGTAAGAATAGAATCTGTAGAAAATTGAATGTAGTTTCTAAAATAATAGGTTTATTTAAAAATAAATAAAATCTATTTGGTAAAAATTTGAAATTTCAATGCAATAGTACTTAAATTTCAGGGAAAAAATAAGAAGTAGGTGTCTGTCTAACCACCCTAACCATAATAAAATGATAATATTTTTTTATAATATTTTATATATAAGTAGAGGACTCATGTCTGTATGGATGCATATTTTTGTAATTTTTCTAAGTAAATAATTAATTATGAATTTTTATTACAAATTTTAAAAAAATATAAAACTCGTATGTCCACTCACCTTAACTTCTGGTAAAAATTCATGAAATTAATTTTTATTTTTAATCCCATAGTATATGAAGCATAGAATGTAACGATGTTTCAGATTCAAAATGTGATACCGCTTTGAAAGTTATAGATGTTTCTTCCAATCAGCCTATTAATCATGACTTTTAGTCCTAATTTAATAGAAAATAAATAATAATTATTTATTAAATTAAAAATTAAAGAATACTTATTGGTGGAAAGATGAGAATCGCTTCTAAAAACCCTTTTCGCTTCATCAATTTTAAGTAAAAAGGTTGCCAACCACATACCCTACAAATACCTGCATATAATATTGCCATACTTTTTGGCCCATCATGATCCCGCCAAGAGACATACCCCCATTAAAACTCCATCTATCCTAGGTCCTTATACTAGTTCATAAACCTTCCATCTATCCTTGGTACTTATCATCCCAACCCTAGCTCATCAACCCTTCCATCCATAGGGTCCCACATTCCACTTCCTATTCTTCAAGAACAACAAAGGCACACATTCTTGATCCACTTTCAAAAATTCTTTTCCTTCATTAGCTCATCCATCATAATTTGCATGGTCATATCTCAATACAATTCTTCCATTTATTTTACCAATTTAAGTTTCAAATGTCAAAATCTTCAATATAAAACTCCACATGTATCAAAGGATCAACAACTTCCTCTAAGAGTCATGCAAAATAAAAGAAATTTGATCCAAAATCAAAATAAAATTCAAAAGGCCACAAAGGACCATCAAAGCAAAGAAAATTTAAAAGGCCACAAAGGCCCATCAATTCAAAAAAGAAAAATTTCAAAGACCACAAAGGTCCATAAATCAAAAAGAAAAATTCAGAAGGCCACAAAGGCCCATCAAAGCAAAAGAAAAATTTAAAATGCAAAAAAGGCCCATCAATTCAAAAGAAAAATTTCAAAGACCGCAAAGGTCTATAAATCAAAAAGAAAAATTCAGAAAGCCACAAAGGCCCCTAAAGCAAATATCAAAATTAAAAGTCATGTGGATTCCTAAAAGTCTCATAAAAGCAATAAAATCTAAATTGGCATCCAAATTTGCTAATCCAAAAGCTTCCTCCAATTTTCCATCTAATAACCTATCACCTTCCAAATCCATTTTTCCTTCATCACTCCATCGCCCTTCAAGGCGTGTGCCAACATTGATCTTTCCCACCTTTCCATCTATCCATCAACAGGCCTTCCAACCTCCTATGCATTATCCAACATTCATACCCCATCATTCTCCTTTAATCCAAACTTTTGCATAAGTCCTTAGATTCTTCCATCATATCATTAATTTTCCAACATTTAGGATTCTAATTCCCATTGCCATGATTTATTAGAGGGATATTTGGTTGTGAAACTTGATGCTTAAGTCCTTCCTCTATCTCCCTATCATCCATATCCTATCTTCCATATTCCTCTTGTACTCTACACTTAGGGACAAGTTTCATCCATCTTATCATTCATGGTCATTATCCTTTCTATGCACATTCCTTACATTTCCACCTTTGATCTTGACAAGGTTAAGGATCTTCTTGAACATCATATATCTTATCTTATACAATCTTTCCATATCTATCATCTGTACATATCTATCATATCCATATCATGCAATAGGAATCCTTGTGTTTCATCATGGATTGATGAAATTTGTACATATCCATCATATTTAGGTTGTGTTTACACTTGGGGCAGAAACACTGACTAAACAAGAGAGGGGCAACAAGCTTCTAGAACATCACAAACGGAAAAAAGACGGTTTTCCAAAACGCAACATACATTGATGCATCAAATCAACCACAACACCAAAATGATCACTCAATGCCAATGACATCAAACAATATGGTCAAAACAAACATTAATCAAAACATAAACATCAATGTTGATAACCAAGTTGGATGATCTTAATCTGAATAATGTTTGGAATACTTTAGGAAAGATTTGAATGGTTGGTTGATTTTCTATCATATCTCTGGAGCAATTCGATGATGTACTAAACTAGAAAAGTAAGGAAGGAGTATGATTTTTCTTTATCTGTTGTTTGTGAGTAAATCATTAGTACTATGCAAATTGGTCGCGAGACATGCTCTTCTAAGTATCATTGATGACATTTTAGAATTTGCATGGGAAATGGGTTAACTCTTGTCTGTTTATGAAAGTGATACTCAGGTCATCTTGGTTCAATTATACCTAGATGTTTGTATTATCTTGCTATATCAAAAATCATGAAAGCAATACTCAGGTCATCACTGGTGCTAACATACCCTTTGATGCTTGTATTAACTTTCAACATTTCAAAGCTCTTTGATGACACAAAAGGCACAAATAAGCTCTCAGAATGGCAATATTGTATAGATACCCTACATGGTTAGTATAGATTACATTCATGTTACATTCTACATTTTTACATTTCATAGATTTTTTCCCAAAAGCTGGCAAAGTATCAAATGTTCATATCTTTCTAAATAAAATGACTAAGCACAAAACACCTCCAATGAAGCCTGTATGTACAGAGGGTAATCAACCTCCACGAAGTTAGTCCACATGCCTCGATCACATCTCTATCCACCTATACAAGCTGCATAATCAATCTCAATGTCTTCTGGAATTTCTCCCGTAACTGCAAGACGCTCAATCTCTCCTATTGAATAGGAAGAATCATCAAGTCAAAGCAACATCAATATCAAATCATCATGACAAATCAATCAAATCTGAATATCAAATTTATCAAAATCCTGTTTGTTTTTAACAACCTTAGAAGCAAACTTATCAACACACTATTTGTTTTTCATTTTCATGAAAAGCAAATTAATCGAAATCTTGTTTGTTTTTAACAACTTTAGAAGCAAACTTATCAACAACTATTTGTTTTTCATCATCATGATTTTTTTTTTTATCAAAATCCTGTTTGTTTTTAACAACCTTAGACGCAAACTTATCAACAACTATTTGTTTTTCATCATCATGAAAACAAATTTATCAAAATCCTATTTGTTTTTAACAACCTTAGAAGCAAACTTATCAACAACTATTTGTTTTTAATCATCATGAAAACAAATTTATCAAAATCCTATTTGTTTTTAACAACCTTAGAAGCAAACTTATCAAACAACTATTTGTTTTTCATTAAATTGAAATAAAATTTATCAGTTACTATTTGTTTTCCAACAACCTTGGGAACAAATTTATCAGACAAACATCATCAAATCAAGGCATTGCAATACACAAACAATCAATACAAAGTCATGCATTTTATCACATTTTATCATTGTAGGGGCAATCTACGTCATCAATTTTTCATCTCATGTATTTCCATGTCAATTTCTTCACATCATCATTTTCAAACGATGAATCGACATCTTAAAAATCATAAACATCAAAAAAATTCAAAAAAAATCTAAAAATTCAAAACAATTCACAAAAATCAAAATCTTATCGATTCATCGTCCGGGGGGCATATACCTATCAACATTTGGCAATCAGTATTTGGGGAAAAAGTCTTTGAAGCAATGCGTAAAACACATCACTTCAAAGAGGGGAAAAATGTATACACTTAAAAATGGTCACATCACAATAGTGGTAATTAATTAAATATTTTTAATATTTAATTAAATCTCCAAATTCAATTTGCATATAAATAAATTTAAATAATTTATTTATATTGTTCATTCTTTCGCTTTGATTAAATAAATAAGTTTATTTAATCACTTTTCTTATCCATTTCTTAATTAATTAAATAAACATTATGATTTATTTATATTAATTATCATATAATCTTGGCTTGAATATTTTATTCAAATATAGATTAAATATTCTTCTCTTCTAAAAATCCTTTAAAGTCCATTCACAATTAAATATTCCAAATATTTAATTAATTCTTCTAAAGTCTATTCACAATTAAATATTACAAATATTTAATTAAGTCTTCTATAGTCCTAAAATCAAATATTCAAACTCACAAAATTAAATAAATTTATTTATTTAATATTGGATTATCTTAAACAACCGTGAAACAAACTTCACAACAAAAAATTAATTTCTCTGTTTCTAAGGAAAGTTGTTCCTGTGGGTTGAAGATAAACCTCCATTCTTCTCTCCAACCTCCCAACATCTTCCATCTTCCTTTCAACCTCTCAATCTCTCACCATCCAAAATTACTAGACAATCTCATAGTCATTGATCTTTGCCAGACAGGCTCTTGCCTGTGAAAATCTATAAAAGGGACTGCTAGGTCTCTGAAACCATAGAAGCTTTTGTACGGGAAAACTATAGTCAATCAGCCTTCTAGCATCCATAGCCTTTAGAATCATAGCATAACATAGTTTAGCATATTAGCAATCCATATCATGGCCTATCATCCTCATAGCTTAATTTCAACAACATCCATAATCCACAACCCCTGTGCATAATCTACAGCCCTTGTGCATATCCGTATACCAACTTTTCACTCCATCAGCATACAGGATAGAGAAGTACTCTCTTTTTTCATACTCGTTCTGCAGGTTTCAATTCTGAGAAGCTTTGCTTATACAATCTGAGAGCAAGCAGCTTCAAGCAAATCCCTGGAGATAGAGGACAATGGAATGAATCTAAAGAATCTTTGTTTGATCTCTATTCATTTTATTTAGTTCTCTTTAGTTTAATGTTGCATTGGTGTGTTTTTATTATCTTATTTTGATACTAACATTTCCCACACACAACATGCAATGGGCATCATGGAGCATGTGCTCAAAGCTACTTGACTACACCTTCACATCTAGAGGAATGTGGAGCATTCCAACAACCCTTCATAACCACTTTGCTTTGCTAGAGTATAGACCAAAACTCTACCACTTGTAAATTTCATTGTAGAAATATTAATGACTTGAGATATTGGATATAGTATCCTCATATTTCCTTCAATTTATCTTCTAAATTGGAAGACTAAATCTTGCACAATGGAAGGATGTAGATAAAAACACCATGTATCTATCTTAGGATATATACTATGAAAGCCTTAGACACAACTTCTATAACTTTACGCTAGTGTGGTACACCAACCTGACAAGATATCAATGTAGGCATACTAAAAGCACATTAGAACATGTGTACCCACCTCTGCATCATACTTAGGCAACCAACTGATTACAAATCTTCCATACACTATAGTGTCGACTTGCACTATTTGATATCTCTGCACATCAACCATCTCTAGAGCATATACAATCTTCAACACACTTTTGACATCAATTACAACCAATCTTATCAAGATGCAACAAGTTGCATAAGATTCTTAATATTAACCAAACTTGCAAAGTATTATGCATACTTTTGGTGGGCTACATTTTTAGCATGATCATATTCTACACTTTTATTCTCAATGATAATAGCATGATATTATTCTATGAGATCATCATTAAATACACTGATCCTAAAAAAAATAAGCCATATGTGATCTACAATGTAGAGTAGTGATGTCATACTCTAATACATCAACAAAAAGAATGACAGTACTTTACTAGCTAGCTTAGATGAATGGTCACTATCTTTAAATGGCTATTAGAAGAATGTGACTAATATAACTAATTAAGATGTATATGTACAAGGTAAAAAAATATAACGAAAAATTGAAAATACTAAAAAACCTATTGTACCTAAATACAATTCCTATACACATAGTTGATACCTTGGGCATGATAGTTCATTAGATAGCAAAAAAAATAAATAAAAAATCTAGATGTAATTCATTTTGATGAATAGGACCACAAATAGGGCCTAATCTATGGAGTAAAAGGCCTAATCAAATGGACTCACTAATACATTTGACTGCAAAATACGACGAAACTGTCCGACAAAATATGTAAAATTCAATGTTCGTCGGGTGCTTGTAAAATTTGATGTGTAATTTCCAATTGTTTCGAAGTTTATCCTCGACGTCTGGCTTCTAAAATATCGATTTAACCTCGTGTTCACGAATGTCGGTTATTATTTTCGCCGAATGTTCGGATAAACATGAAAAATTAAAAATCAAATTCAGGCCGCATATAAAGAAAAGTGAGTTCGCGCCTGATGTATTGCGACAGTGTTTTGCTCTACTTGAGACAGTTTGTGGAGAACTACGGACGATTTTCCTAGGAAAAATCAGAAAAAATTCAAGAAGATATCACCAAGTTGAGGATAGTCATTGTCTTTTTGCAGAATTCAGTAAGTCAGATTTGTAGTTCCAGGTTTGAAAATCATATTTTAAAGCAATATCTCATCAGATTTCATTTGTAGAGGTTTTGAGAATTTCATGTTCAGATTTTGTTGTGTGGAATCACCATAAGATCACAACGGAGGAACAGATTCTTGTGAATGTAATTATGTGATCCATAACTGTATTGGTCATTTGGCACAGTTGTGCTATAACAAATACAGGATGCATTCATGTGTGACCCAAGTTTAACGTGGCTATTTTGTGATAGAAATGGAGGCACTCATTTAATGTAGTTAATTCAGGTTGTATAATGTAGGTGCCAATAATCATCATTGGGTGCATTCAGGTTGTCTCAAGTTTAACATGATAGGATGTAATTATAGCATGATCGAAGAGTGATTACCTCTTGCTGCAATAAAGAGCCTATAACTCTAGTTGATATGCAAAGTGGTTGTGTTATATCAATTATGTAGTGCATTCAAGCACAACCCATGTTTAATGGGCTATTCTAGAGAGTGATCAAGATTTTCTTAACCTTATGAATGTTACTTG
>VDFB02000008.1:295612499-295631942 GCA_007258455.2 Sequoia sempervirens
TTTTCATATATGTCTACCAAATCATTTTATCAAATAGTTCATTGCCTTGCTACTATGGCTAAAAAGCCTAAAACAAGTGCTTTTAAACAAGCTATGGATGCTTGGAAAAAATCTATCAAAGCATAATAATAAGCAACAAGCCATGGTCTCATGGTTTTTCTTGTGCGAAAATCAGCTCGATTTCGTTTTTTTCCAGATTTTAAACACGTTTTTTTGGCAAATTTGCAGTTTGAAACAAAAAAAATCATTGACCAAAAAGTCAACCAAAAGTCAACGATTTTTTCAAAAAATCGGGGAAAAAATCGTCCAGGCTGCAGATTTATTAAAAATCGCGATTAATCGGGTTTTTTTGCAGATTTATGCTTCTATGGTTTGAATTACATAAACGGTTGCTTTTTGTTTGTTTATGTTCCTTAAGACACTTTATACAATTATTCACATGAATAGTGACATTCATGAGATCTGGATTTTTTCTGAGGTTAATGCCTTTCAGTGGGCTGCCTGTATTTTTAAGGATTGTAAATATTATTAGAAGAGTTTTATCATCAATTCTCCCCTTTTACTATTCAATCATGTTAAAAGGGAGTTGATCAAGCCAAAATTCTTGGAAGGAGAGATCTTATGTTTTGTCAATTATCTCCATTTTTTCAACTCAATTGCACGAGGGACTTGTGGTTGGTTGGTTGTATTGGTTTTCTAAGGTTTATTTTTAGGATGCAATAGTTGTATTTTATTTTGTCCTAAATTACTACAATTTTAGATCTCTTCTTTGCACATCAAAAATTGGCCATCTGTTTGAGTCTATTTTTTGTCCTGACCCTTTTTCCTTCTTGTTTTGGTAGTCCGTGTTTAAAGATTTTAGCCATTTGGATGTAATTATAGCTGGGAACTTCAATATTTTATAATCCATAATATTAGGTAACAAGAAAAATTATTAGGAAAGTCTCTAAGAATTGAGTTTGTGGTCCATCATTAGGATGGATGAGAATATAAATATGGGCTCTTTATGTAGATAACCTGGAGTCTATGTTACCGGGTTCTTCTATTTTGCATAGAGAACCCGCTTCGGGAGCATTTGGGTTCCGGTTCTTGCTGGGGCACGGCTGGGAGTGCCTGGGCACCCTTGGGTTCCCTATGGGTCCATTGGGAGCCGACCCAAGGGAACCCAGGGGTGCCCAGATGCTCCCTAGGCACTCCCAAAAGTGCCCAGGCATATCCAAACGCCCCCGCGGAGTTTGGGCACCCAAAAGCAAAGAAAAAACTTTTTTTTAAACTAAAGTGCAAATAAAACCCTAAAACGCCTCCATAACATGCATTTATCACTCATTCAACATTTCATTGCTCTAACAAACATATTTTGCCCTCCATTTTTCTCATTTTGAAGGTTGCTAGTTTTTTGAAGGAGATCGATCAAGTGCAAAAGGAATCGAGGATAACTTGCACAAAGGAGATCTAATCACCTAAGATATGCATTTTAACTTGTTCTTTAAAGTTTTTGATGGATTCTTTCAAGTTTATGAAGATTTTTTTCAAGTTTTTGAAGATTTTTTTTTTAATTTTTTTTTAGAAAAGAAGTAAGATTTTGTAATTTGTTTCAATGTGTTTTGGTGCTCATTTTGTAATTTGTTTCGGTATTTTATATTTCTTATAATAGAAAAATCAAATTGCAAACTACTTCAAAGTTCAAATAGCTACAAGTTCAAGTTCAGTGGGTGTTAGTAAAAACCAAAAGTTTAAAATTGATCAAGCATCTCCTTTATGGAATCATGTTACGATGGTTGAACAACTTCCAAGAGGTGGGGCATTTGTTTGGATTTGTGATGAGTGTAAAGTCCAATTTAAGAGCTATAGTCGAGTGAAAGCTCACTTATGTGCACAAAGTGGGAAAGGGATTAGAGTATGTGGAGGGCCAACTAAGAAGGGGTTGTCAAAGGAAAAAAATATGGAATATATTAATGAACAAGAAGAAGTTGATGCTATGTGTGAAAGAGCAAAATTAGAAAATCATCCTTTAGCAAAGTAAACAACAATGAGTTTACCTACAGATTCAGTATTGGCCTCTCAACATCCTTTCTTGGAGACACCCTCTGTCCAAGTAGAAGACCCCACTTCTTCCCGCAAAAGAGGACCATTGGATAGGGCATTTCAAAATGAAGCAAGAGACATTGCAGAGGAAAAAATTGCACGTTGCATTTATGCCAATGGTCTTCCTTTCAACTTGGTGAGATCACCATATTGGCGTGATATTGTGGAGGCAATCGATACTGCACCTTCTGGTTTCAAAGGTCCTGGGTATGAAAAGGTGCGCCACCTTATTAGTAAAAGAAAAAAATCATGTAGAGACATCACTCAAACCAATTAGGGATTCTTGGATTGAAACAGGAATGCCTATTGTTTCCAATGGATGGAAGGATTGCAAAAACCGACCTTTGATAAATGTTAATGCAGTGTCCCACAAAGGGGCTATGTTTTTTAAGGTAGTTGGTTGTGAGGGGCAAATCAAGGATGCAAAATCCATTTCAAAAATCCTCATTGAGTCCATAGAGATAGTGGGTCCTGAAAATGTTGTTCAAGTCATTACAGACAATGCAAAAAATTGTAGGGCTGTAGGTATTTTGGTTGAGCAAAGATATGAACACATTTTTTGGACACCATGCATTGTACACTCCCTTAACTTGGTGATGCAAGCAATTGGCACTCAAATAGAGTGGGTGAAAGATATATACCAAGAGGTATGATGTCCCCATCATTCAGTAGCATTTGGTAACGAGTTAGCCCTATTATTTAGATCCTAGTAGGTGACGGTTGTGTCACGAAGGATCATCGGCTGATTTTCGATGTTTGGTAAGCTCCAGTGTGTAGTGGTTTCGAGTTGGGCCCTTGAGAATCTTCAGTGCATTTCGGGAACTTTCTATTTTAGAAGTTAGGTCGGTAGTACTATTTTAGGCAGGGCACACAGTTCCAACTATTGACTGGTGACCAGTTATTCAGTTTGGTGATCAGACGGAGAAATAAGGAGTATTTAATGATTATTGAATATTTAATATTTTGACTTTATATTAAAGTCACTTTATTGAAATATTTAAATATTTAATTAAATTGGCCAATTATAAAGTATTTCTTATACTTTATAATAAAGAGTTAATATTTGATAAAGTGAATAATTATTATTCACTTAAGGAGACGCCATTTAATTATTTATTATTTCTCCTAAGTTTAAAAAGGGCGAATTTAATCATTTATTAAATGATTATTAAAAGATTGTGTTGGGTCGAATTTCTCAAAGGCAATATATATTCAGACAAGACAAAATCGAACCATTATGTTATGCTATTCAACTTTTGTCTTTTTGCTCTGAGCATTGGAGTTTGCAAACCTTAGGGTTTCTGGCAGACGAAGCGTTTCTGGAGAACGATACCTCTTCAGGAATTTGGCAGACTGAGACTGTGAAATACCAGTTTAAGCTTGCATCTGGGTGACTTCATTCAGGAGTTACAGATTGGATTTATTGATCTATTCATTCAGAGTTAGCAGAGAATAATCATTGGGCAGTTGAGGCGACTTCTCAGAGGTTCTATTTACAGAGATCTGACAGTTATTATTGAGGCCGTACTATATTCTTGTTGCTGCTGTACAGTCCGTACTGTCTTGTACCAGCAGGCCGTACTTTCTTGTCTGCCAGTGGGAACCTTCAGAACTCAGCTTCTAACAATCAGTCTGGGTGCGCCTAGGGTCTTCAGAGCCACAGCATTGATTTTTGGAGATCAGAGACAAGTATTTTATTTGGCCGTACACCTTCATCATTCCTTCAGGCGGCTGCAAAAGGAAACCAGGTTTTTGAAATAAATTCATATTTAAATCTATTTGTCATATTTCTTTATTGTAAATGCTCTGGATCTTTAATAAAAGGATGCGCCTATGATGTTTGAGCAAAATCCACGCCTGTTTCATATCATATGATTTATTTTGAATTTTTTAAGCATTTATTAGTGAAATCGCAGCTTTTTGCTATTTGTCTGAAAACCTCAAAAATACAAAAAAACCAAAAACTTGCAAAAACAAAATTTACAGTTAGGGTTTCGGGGTTGAGAACCACCAGGGTTCTTACTGAGGAGATCCAAATGTTTGTGACAAACCACCACATGTCACAAAGCATTTCAGGACTTTCTCGAGATTGGAATAGTTGAAGGTAAATTTAATTTAATTATCAATTATGTAATTTATTTTTTAATTTTATGGATTAATATTTTAATGTGTTATTAACTTATGTTTTACATGATCCTAGGTTGCTGAGACCCGATTTGCATCACACACAATCGTTTTGTGACGACTTGTGAAGGTGCGAGAGGCATTGGGTGCCATGGTTATTAGCAACCAATGGAGTATTTGGAGGACATCAAGTTCAGAGAAGGCCCAAAAGGTCAAAGTCATTGATCCTAGATGACGATTGGTGGGCTCGTGTGGACTATGTCTTGAGATTCACTGAGCCTATCATGAGTATGATCAGGTTTGCTGATACAGATTGACCATGTTTGGGGGAAATCTATGATGGTATTGACTCCATGATGGAAAAAATAAAGGTGATAATAGCAAAAAAAGAGAATGACCCCCAAGAAACATTTTTTCATAGAGTTGAAAAAATCATTCATCACCGTTGGGACAAGATGAACACACCATTGCATCTCCTTGCATATGCATTATCTCCCAAATACTATAGTGCACAAATGCTTTCTTTGCCAGGGAGAACTCCACCATATAAAGATAGTGAAGTTGCTAATGGGTACAAGTGAGCATTCAAAAGACTCTTCTTAGATCCAAAAGTGGTGGAAAATGTTAGGAAAGAGTTTGGCTTGTTCATCTTAGGACATAATCATAGTCTTTGTGCTCTTCAAGACCAATACAAAGAAGATGCTCGTACATGGTGGTACCTCCATGGGCAAGATTTTATGTTCCTCCAACCTCTTGCAATCAAGATTCTATCACAAGTAATTTTTTATTTTTTATTTATTTTTATTTAACATTTGTACTGTAGACTTTAAGTTTAGTACTTACCATTCATTAATTTATTTTGCTTTTTTATTTTTAAGTTATTTTGGTTTTCTCTCCAATTTCAACACTTTGCAAGTTCTTCTTTGGTTGAACAAAATTGGAGTACGTACTCCTATATCCACTTAGTGAAGCGTAACCGGTTGGCTGCAAAAAAAGCAGAAGACTTGGTTTATGTCCATTCCAACTTGCGTCTTCTATCACATAAGCAAGATGAGTACAAGGATGGTTCAATGAAGAATTGGGACATAGCCCTTGAGTGTGCCAACTTGGATGCATCTATTGCAGAGCTTGCTAGAGTCACTATAGATGATGATGATGATGCTGAGACTCTTGCACATGATGCACCTACTACAAGTGGCAATGCATTTGCTTGTGGTTCAAATGATGTTGAACCAAATGATGAATTTGATCTAGATCCTTTTGATGATTGATGAATAATTGTAATGATCTTGATTTGAATCATGACTAGAGAGACATATAAGATATATGAGTATGACATATGTTTTGGAATTTTGAACTATCAATTAGCATTTATCTTTATAGACTTATAGTTTATCACTAGCATTGATCAATGATTTTAGATTTAATGATGATTGATGATTGATGAAGTATCATGGTTCATACTATCAAATGTATTTACAATTCTACATATTTTAATTATATATATATATATAGCTGTACCCAAACGTACCGTACCTAAGGGAAAAAAACCGCCATATCGGCGTACCCGTACCTCGTACCCGTGCCTGATCCCGTACTAGAACCGACAACTTAGAGCAACATATGATGAACTGAAATATTTCATGGTGAGCTTATTGTAACACCATTGGTAGTACCATTGGTGACTGCTCCTGTATTTGTCATTGATACTCACCTCACTGAACAAGTGGTGCTCGTGCTGAATAAGTGGTTGAGCTTCTTTCTGTTACATGCTACTCTCATTGAATAAGTGGTTGAGTTTTTATATGCTTTCTTGTTATGCCCACTGAACAAGCGAATGACTTTGCTTTGATTGGCTGGCTTGCCACCAAGTATTTACTTGTTGTAATTCCCGCTAAATAAGCGAATGATTTACTTTCATGCACTTGGTTTGCTACTCACTCCATTGAAGAAGTGATAGTTTAGAAAATTAGTAATTGTAAGCCTTACCACCGTATGCTCTCACCTTGCCCACATCGGGATCTGGGTGATCAAAAGTGGAACGTGTTTACTTTTAGTTAGCTTGATTTCCAGTTAATGCAAGATCCCCATTTCACCGTATGTTCTCACCTTTCCCATATTGGGATCTAGGTGATCAAAAAGTGGAGGGTTGCTTATTTAGTTGTTTATTATTGCATTTTGGCTAACGCTAAAGGGTGCAAATTTAAAAAAATTAAGGGTGGGTTATTACAGTGGTATCAAAACCAAAGTTCCTGCCAGCCTGTTGGAAGATCAATAAAATTCAAAGTTATGACAATGGATTACAACAGGGTTGAAGATTGGATCAAGAGGAGTTATGAACAACAGGCTACCCAACTCTTTGGAGAGTATCAAAGCATACCTGACGGGTTTTTAGAAACACGGTTTCTTTTGACTCTTTCTTGGGTGTTGTAATATTGAGACCTGGAAAAATGGGCTTGGTAAAGTACATTAGAAGAACAATGAAAGAAAAATCAGAAATTACCATTGAAGAAGGGTCAAAGAAAGAAGTACTTGTTTGTGACTTGCAGCCAACAAGTAAGCATGAGCAAGACAAAAATCAGTCAACATGCATTGAAGATGGGACTCTAAGTTCTAAAGAAAAAGGAGCTACAAGTGAAGAACACATGACACTTAAAGACGACTATGAGATTGAAGAAGAGTTGTCTATTGAAGCTATAAATGAAGAGCACATGAAGATTGAGGAAGAGTCAATTATGGAAATTGTCAAATCAGCCATGATGGATCAGCTACTAGGAGGCACAAGTTTGTTTGATATCTCTCTAATGGAGCCTAGCATTGCTTCATCACCCTTACCTCATCCAGGAATGGAATCAAATTATGGTTTGGGTGTCTTCGAGATGAATATTGTTCATACACTTGATGGCAATTTAGGGTTTTCGGTATGTGGTGAACAAAGAGGTTTGGATAAGACCTACTCGTCATGGCAAGATATGGAGGTGAATGACAATCATGATGCCAGTACCAGGTAGTTGAAGAGTGATTTATTCATAGAGACATATGATCATGTAGAGTATAGTGATTACATCTTTCTTGAATAGAGCAACCAACCTTATAGCACTTGGGACCTGAGTGTGATGGCCCCTACATATGATGAGGATCCTACATCGGACGCTTTTCCCTTTGATCCTAATGATGTTCAAATCTTCGAGCACAATGGAAGCCATGACGATGCTGCTGAAAGCTAATCTTGAAGAGCTTAATGATGTTTTTGAACAAAAACCTGATTTAATAATGCATGGAGCTGATTATAAGGAAAGGCTTAGTGAATTTGTTGAGTTTGACCCTCATCCTAGTGTTGAGCAATTTCATCAAGTTGGTGATGAGGGACATGAGTCTAGGAACAGCCATGGAGTCATTGATTTCAAGAATGAAAGTTTTGATTTTGACATGCAGCCTAACAACAATTCACCATCCTTGCATGCTCATGAGTGGAAAGGTCAATTCTTGGTGTCCGTTGAAAATGAAGCGCAAGCTCTATCTAGATTTGACCGCACACATAGTTTGATTGAAGAACTCTACTAGAAGGCTCAGATTGAAGACATATAGGAAGGAGTTAGGGATGGAGTCACTCTCCCTAATCTGCAACTTATCAAAGACTCTTTGGAGACAATGAAATCAGAGTACTTACACTTGATTATAGATTGAGATTATGCCATCGAATTTGCAAAGAAGACCATTAGTGCATTCCAAGGAAAAGAGAGAAAGGTTGATGAGTTTACTCTTGATCTTGAATCAACAAAAGATATGTTAGAAAATACTTAGATGGCACTAATGGGGGTAGAAGATCAGCTAGCTGATTCCAAACGTCACAGGGAGAAAGAGAACGAACAAAGAGCTGAAGAAATCAAGCAAGTGATTGATGAGCTCGATAGTCATCAAGAGGAGTTTGATTTAGAGGGCTTCCCAAAGGAATCAAAAATTGCATGTGCAGATTTGGATCAACAAGATGGATTTGAGCAAGAGGAAAGGAATGACTTCCAAATTCTTGATAATCCTCTCTTTGAAGTGGGTGCAGAGTCAATTTGTGATAAAACACTCTTTGTGATGGAAGATGAAACATCTGATGAAGTTTCCAAGCATGAGATGAAGTGTATTTTCTAGCTTATTGATGACTTGAGATCAAATCATGAGGGCGTGTCAGACTTTGTGATTGGTAATCTTCCAAGGTTGCTTGCTAATGAATGCATAAGTGGGGTTGAGGATTAAGTTTCCACATGGGGAGTGTCAGATCATGGTCACTTCAACATCTTTGACATTTTTGGTAGTTGCTGGAAATTTCATTACAACAGCAAGGAAAGGAGATTTCGGGCTTGTTACTTATGAAGCTTGGGAGAAAGAACCTAAACAGGATGTCTACATGTTTGACAATCCATCCCTTGGATTGAGTGATGCTTTATCTTATACTAATCCTTTTTGGGGGTTGGGTTTGAAGGCAACAATTGCTCCATGCTCCATAGTTGTTGATGCTTTCATGGATAGGTTGCAAGGGATTACCAAAGGAGTCACAAACTTCCATGGTGAGCAAGATGTTATGATTGGTGTGTGGGGTTGTGATGTGTACCCTTCCAGGTGTGCTGGAGATCATTCTTGGTTGAGTATCCATGCTTGGGATCCTCAATAGGGATTGATGGAGCTTATTGGGGATGATAGGAAAGATTCTTGGAGGGATAAGGATCAAATTTTCAGAATTTATAATGCTGTTCCTTTTCTTACCAGCCATTTTGTGATTCCAATTGTTCATCTGCGAAGGGATTGGAGAGAGATTTTAAGTAGGGCTTGGAGCATTGAACAAATGGTTTCTCTTGGGGGTGTTCCTTGGCAAAGATTGGGTCAGATTTTTAGTCTTGAGCTTGCTGTTTGGTTGCAGACCAACCACCTTACATTTGGGGTCGCCCTCATTCAGGAGAGTTGGCACACTATTTCTTGTCAAGGAGGTAAAAGGCTTCAGTTGGAGATCGCTTTGAAGTGCTACCCAACCACTTTCGAGGTGTTATTATGCAACACTATGCTCATCTCACATGCTAATGCTTGGAATTTCATTGGCACTGCTATTATCCCTTGTGTAGAGCTCTAAACTCAGATTGTACCTTGCTGATTCTAGCTTTGAACAGTAGTGATTATTCGTTTCTTCGAACCTTCCAAACTCAAAGAGTTCATCTTATGAAGGTTTATGATGTAAGCCTTGGGAGTTCCCTCACTAGTGTTGGTTCAGGACAATGAACTCCTGCATACTACATACTTTGTTTCACTATACAGAGACTCTTGGAGTTGGAATAGTCGAAGTTTTCAGAAGTCTTCATGGTTGTGTGTGTTATTGTGATGATGAGTTGGTTGAACTCTTGTTAAGGATTGCTTTCCTTTTAGCAAGAAGATTGGAGGGAGTCACATTTGCAGCTGTGGCTTTGCTTGACACCGTGAGGAGATATGCTGGGGAGTATGGTTTTGGGTTGAGCAGAATTTCCTTCCTATTGCCGAGGATCGTATTAGGCAACGGGATTGAAGATATGGACTTCCCAGAGATGCTTTGGCAGGAGATGTTTCATGGTATAGATTTTAGGCATCTCAAGTATTTTAGATTGAGTCTCGGGAATGGTAACATGTCAGGGTTATAGGTGAGGAGAGTGTAAGTTTGGCACCATGAATTTACAGTTGTGATTAGAGTGGTGCAGCGTCAGCATGGTGGTTTCTTTCTGCGATAAACATGGGACCTTGGGATTTTACTTGGTTTTGCTATGGATGGGTTTGTTGTTTTTGGAGTTGTGATGGCATTGCTTGAGAACAAGCAATCTTTGGAAAGGGAGGACTGTAATGCCACCTTATTAGCCGTAAGCTTTCCAGTGATTGTTAGTCTATTTTTGGAGTCCCGTAGGCTACTCAGAGGTGTTTCTAGGGTTTCCAAGATTCTTGGAGGTTGTCTACTTTTTAGGAGGTTATTGTAGGAGTTTGCCAGAGATTTTTCTCGATCTTTCTGGGTTTTCTAAGATCCTTGGTGGGTAGTCACTACTATTTTTAGCAATGTCTATTTTTAGTAAGTCAGTTGCATCTCAGAATGTGCTTATTTTGAGTTTGGACACACTCTTTTTAGCAGTATGCTATTTTTAGTAAGTGCTATTTCTGGCAGTGGTGGCAATTTTAGTTGATGGTGACTTGTTATTTTTGGTAGTTGGCGTTTCCACCATCCTTGGAGTTCGGAAATGGAAATATTGCAACTTAAGTTATAAATTTTATAAAGTAAAAAAAGGCCCCTTAGACGCCCATGCCTAGCATTTGATAACTTAAGTCGTTTTTAAAAAGAAAATTGAAGCATGACTAAAGTGGACGCTTAGGAAGGTGTTTTAAGTGAATTTTTAATTAAAGTATTTAATTTTTCCAAGTGTGGCGTCCCTTTTGGAGGGAAAATATATTCAAACTTCTGGGTCTCAAGTCTTATATATACTCCCTCATTTGCTCTCATTTGGCTATGCAATTTGGAGATAAAGTTATGTTGTCGGATTGGAACCAGTGTTCTTTCTTGAATCTTTGGAGGATGAAACCCTCTTTAGGTTGCTAGTTTCGGATTTGGAAGATAATCCCTAGCTGGTGGAGTGTGATTGGATTCAGTAATCACCATTGGAGCTTATCGGTGATGGTGATGGTTTGTTTTCAGTTTTGGTCACTTATGATGATTTCTAGCTATGTTTTGGTATGATATCTCTTTGTGCAGAGGTTTGGAGTGTTGGTTTCAGATTTTGGAGTTGCTGGTTTGTGTTCTTCTATAGCCCAGCTGACCTACTTTTTCACTCACGCTGATCGGAGGACTTGAGTAATTTTTTTGGGTGTTGGTTCATTGGCATTCTCCATCTTGGGCGCCCCTTTGCTAAGAATTTGGGAAATTACGGTGGAGAGATTGATTTTATCTTGCTGGTCGCCCCATCTAGGGAGGCTGTACCATCTTGCCTGTGGGAGATTGAAAGGATGTTGTTGCTGTCTTCACATGTTTGGGCTGCTATCTAGCTTATCTTGGGCGCCTATCCTTGCTTTTTCCTTTGCAAGTGGTTTGGAGTGATTCTATGGAGTATTGGTGAAGTTATCCTCATTCAATGGTTGCTGATTGGTGTTTTAAGCTTGCTGTTCAAACATATCAGTCCGCTGTCCTGTGTATCAGACCTGTAGCAGCAACTTTTTTGAACTTCTACCGACCTCCGAAGGACCTTTCATTGAGGTATTATTGTTATAATTTGTGGGGGTGTTCTTATATTATCATTGTAGTTTCTTTTGGGGGAGTTTATGGTTCATATTTCTATCATTTGTCTAACATAGCAACAACATATGATGAACTAAAATATTTCCTGTTGAGCTTATTGTAACACCATTGATAGTACCATTGGTGACTGCTCCTGTATTTGTCATTGATACTCACCCCATTGAACAAGTGGTGCTCCTGCGAAATAAGTGGTTGAGCTTCTTTATGTTACATGCTACTCCCACTGAATAAGTGGTTGAGTTTTCATTTGCTTTCTTGTTATGCCCACTAAACAAGCAGATGAGTTTACTTTGATTGGTTGGCTTGCCGCCAAGCATCTACTTGTAATTCTTGCTGAATAAGCAGATGATTTACTTTCATGCACTTGGTTTTCTACTCACCCCACTGAAGAAGTGGTAGCTTAGAAATTTAGTAATTGTAAGCCTTACCACTGTATGCTCTCACCTTGCCCACATCGGGATCTGGGTGATTAGAAAGTAGGAGGTGTTTACTTTTAGTTAGCTTGATTTCTAGTTAATGCAAGATCCCCTTTTCACTATATGCTCTCGCCTTCCTCACATCGGGATATGGGTGATCAAAAAGTGGAGGGTTGCTTATTCAGTTGTTTATCATTGCATCTTGGCTAACGCTAACGAGTGCAAATTTTTAAAAAATAAGGGTGGATTATTACAAATATTGAAATGCACAAGGAAAAGGTGAGATACAAGCAAACCTTCTTGTAGTTAGAGTGCTCTAAACACTTGCAATCTAGGATAGAGAGAAAGGGAGTGTTCCAAACAGTTGCCATTAGGTCAAGCCCTTATTTTGATCTTTCAACCTCCATAGGCAGAAAATAATATAGAAGCAATTAAAATGTGTCTCCGCTTAGCCTATGTACATCTTGACTAAGGACAACAATAGAAAAGTTGACTTATAAGCAATAATTCCTAGACTATGGAGAAGAATATTATAGTGTGTGTATTTGATAAATAAAAAAGTGGTAAACACCAAGAGATTTCCCAAAGAAGTATGGAAGAAAGTATGATAAAGTAAATAGTTGGAATATTATTTAGAGCAAAAATAATATCTCATTGAAACAATATTACTAAGATGATATAGAAGAGAGAAGTGAGCATGTGGAGATATCAATGAAAATCTTGTAGCATGTGGCCTCAACAAGCTTCAACAATGGAGTTGACAGCCAAGAAAGGAGCCAAAACCTTATTTTATTGTCTCTAGAGAAGAAGCAAGAGAAAATATGGGTTTTCTAAAGGGTTCCTTGGAAGCTAAAGGATCAAGTTTGGATGCAAGGGCTGTTTTTTGGATAGATGGGGGTTACAATAAGTGAGAGTAGGCAGCTGGGCGGGAGACCAACATTCAGATTTTGAAAACTTATGTGATGCCAATGCATCGAGTAAATGCTCAAAATTTGACAAGTGCTTCTAGCTTAGCTAGAAGAATTGGAATGTGATGCAAATTTTTGGCAATTTGGTGAAATCATAGTTACGAGACTCGGACTCGGCGAGGGTGACTTGACTCAGGACTCGGGACTTGGCGCCCGAACTCGGGACTCGGCGCCCGAACTTGGCATAGACTCAAGAAAATGAAAAACCTAAGAAATTTAGAGATTTTTAAGGATTTAAAACTTGTTTCAAGCACCCTTTATTAAATAAACCTTAAAGACCCAATAACATCATCAAATAGAATCTAATTTGATCAAATACACAAGTATACATCGATCACATAAGTATAAATGCAAATTGTAGCCGAACTACTGAAGGAAATAGCACACTTAGATATATAAATATAGTCAAATGTATACAAAACTCATGGAATATGAAATCCATGACATCAAATATTCCAAACAAATATGAAATATCAAAACAATAACTACAAGTCTATGGCTCAGAGGAGCCTGCATCTTTCCTATGAAGGCATCTAAGGTGGGTCCTGGATGATGTAGTAGCTGCAGCCATAGTCTTTGCTTGTGACTCCATGCCACCCTCACCACCATCAGTTGCGGTTGTGTCTGCTCGTGCTCTAGCCTCCTCTGCCATGGCTACAGCCTCAGCCTCTCTATTGTAATCAGCTTAATTAGTTAATTAGCAAATAGAATAAATAAAGTAAAAGAATAATGTTTTGTGGGGAATTAGTCCTCGTCATTAGTTAGTACTCGAGTAGTTGCGACAATTGAGGATACGATTGAACTCTTTACCACTCTCCGAGTTCATGAACTGTATGACCTGCCGTGCCTTGCGATCGTAATAAAGGAGGTGTCAGATATTGCAAAAACATTACACCTAAACTACTCTCCCATTGTAGAGCGTGAGGCACAGCGGGTCATACAGTTCATGAACTCAGAGAGTGGTAAAGAGTTCAGTTGTATATTCACAGGAGATTGGCGAGCACCCAGACACCAGAGATGTTGGCAGCTTGGTTTCCCAAGAGGCCAACCTTCCACGGGAAGGATGATAAGCTGGTAGCACAACTCTTCGAAATGGAGACGGCCTACAGGACACTCTTCCTGGCATACAAGAAGTGTGAGGTGGATTGTGACAAAATGACCAGCAAAGCAGAGCAGGCCATCACACTCTCGAAATAATTCCATACCAAGGCCAAGAGGGAACTTCAGCAGCAAACTCACCTCCTGGAAGAGGAGAAAATGAAGGTGATTGCTCGAGAGGCAGCCATACTAGAGAAAGACAAAACAATAAAAGCACTCGAGGAAGAGATGGCCAGGCAGTTGGCAGCGAAGGATAAGGAACTAGAAAAAGCCAACAAAAACTTGAAGGAGGCCGTGCACCTGGTGAAGACTACACCCTCACCAACATCAGTTGCGGTTGTGTTTGCTCGTGCTCTGGCCTTCTCCTCTGCCATGGCTACAGCCTCAGCCTCTCTATTGTAATCAACTTAATTAGTTAATTAGCAAATAGAATAAATAAAATAAAAGAATAATGTTTTGTGGGAAATTAGTCCTCGTCATTAGTTAGTACGCGACGATTGAGGATACGACTAAACTCTTTACCACTTTTTGAGCTCATGAATTGTATGACTTGCCATGCCTTGCGCTCGTAATAAAGGAGGTGTCAGATATTGCAAAAACATTACACTGAAACTACTCTCCCATTGTAGAGCGCGAGGCATGGCGGATCATACAGTTCATGAACTCAGAGAGTGTTAAAGAGTTTAGTCGTATATTCACAGGAGATTGGCGAGCACCCAGACACTAGAGATGTTGGCAGCTTGGTTTCCCAAGAGGCCAACCTTCCATGGGAAGGATGATGAAATATGCTAACCAATTTTTGTGCCCAATTTTATACAATCATCAACACTTGGCCAACTTGATTAGCGTTAGCGCCAAATCCAAAACACTATCAAGCAACTCTAACCAAGAATGCGCCCTAAAACCACTTAAGGAAGAGGGGCGGGCATATGGTCAGAGGGTCCCTAGTATCCAAACTTGATACAGAAATAGAATGCAACTGAATTGAATATAAAACTCAACGTCAAGAATGTGCACTCAAGATCCCAGTGAGGGCGAGGTGCTAACATATGATGGAGTACTTATTACAATTTGAAAGTAAACTTAGGCGGATAACCAGCCATGAAGATTCAACTATCTAATTCATCCGCTGCGGCGAGCATCCACTCAGGAGTGGGAATTCTCCACTTGATTCAGTGGGTACAATGAAAGATGCACTTATTCTCCACACTGGCGGTAAACCATCCAGGGGTACTTAATGTGAGAAAATAAGAAATAATTGCAGCAATAAAGGACTGGAACAGTACTACTATTTACAGTCTTACAAAATAGAAAGAGAGCTGCAAAATTACATAAGTATTACAATGATTTCAAGCACCATGATACTGGACGATTCCATGATAAATATTAACAATTATTGATGAAGAAAGGACTGAAAATTCAAACTGTAACAAGTCTGATATAAAACTGCAATTCTGGAAATGAATAACAAGCAACTGTAAGAATCAATTAAATGCTCATAACTTCACCAAAATACCTCCGAATGGCGTGGAACGAAGTGCAATGAACCTTTGGAGGATAGGCACCCATGACAAGATGAAGAAACAGCCTCAAAAGTCCATCATTAATTAATGGCACAATTCCCAATGCACATGAAATGGTACGGCCCTTGAGAAGGCTGATTTTGCAAGAATAAAATAAAGACTTCAAATTAAAATCTGAAAGTCACAAGAGAGGGTCGCCATCACCATAGCATTGATATTCTTGAATGCCCAGAACCAAATAAAAATCATACAAGAAGCCGGAAACAAAAATGACTTTCAGCTGTGTAGAAACCAACAACTTGAAAACTGGAAATCACATCAAAATTCACCACTTTGAAGCTCTGTTTGCTAGTCTGATTTGAGAAGTAGTCTGAAAACCAACTAGGTGTTATCTTGCAAACACGAAATTGGATGGGTACTAGGAGGTCAGCATTCCTCAAAGTGCAAATTGAGTAATCAATTCGACAACATAACTTTAGCATAAACATGAGATACCCAATGTTGGAGCCAAGCTTTAATTTTATAGAAAAGGGAGAAACTCCTCAAATTCCCTTCAAGGCACGCCAAAAGACACAGATGACTTCAATTTTCCAAAATACATATTCCTTCAAGGGTGGCGTCCCACAACAAGGCAACATTAAACTTTAATTTTAAAAAATTAACTCCTTCATGAAGGCGTACCCTCAATGTCCCACTTTTTAAAACAACATAAAGTGATTTCACTATGCCAAGGGGTCAACTGGAAAATAGAACATTAATTGCCTTGTATTTAAAAACATGCCAATAAATAATGCATGATGAAGCTTGCATCAAAAAAACCAACTGCTCCGACAAAAATAGAAACACACTGAAGCACTGCCAACAGGACCACTGCCAAAAGTAGTATTTACTATAAATAGTAAACACCCAGAAAAAGCCTCAAACCTCCAAGCAAGGAAACCCTAATTTTACCTCAACGAGCCTACGGGCCTCCGGAATAGGCTGATGAGTAATTGAGCTGATCACTGATGAGAAGGGGACATTACAGATGATAAGCTGGTAGCACAACTCTTCGAAGAGACGGCCTACAATACACTCTTCCTGGCGTACAAGAAGTGTGAGGTGGATTATTCTAATTGCTAATTAACTAATTACGTTGATTACAATAGAGAGGTTGAGGCTGTAGCCATGGCAGAGGAGGAGGCTAGAGCACGAGCAGACACAACCGCAACTGATGTTGGTGAGGGTGTAGTCTTCACCAGGTGCACGGCCTCCTTCAGGTTTTTGTTGGCTTTTTCTAGTTCCTTATCCTTCACTGTCAACTGCCTGGCCATCTCTTCCTCGAGTGCTTTTATTGTTTTGTCTCTCTCTAGTATGGCTGCCTCTCGAGCAATCACCTTGTTTTGTGCAGTTGACAGTGAAGGATAAGGAACTAGAAAAAGCCAACAAAAACCTGAAGGAGGCCATGCACCTGGTGAAGACTACATGAGAGAAAGAGCTGAAGGCCACTCATCACCTGCAACAGCGTACTGAGGATGTGTACCGATTGTGACAACTGACCACTCAGGCAGCCACTTCATCGGTCCCCCAGCTGCCAGGGCCGTCCTCTCAACCCTCCTCACTGAATTTCTTTGTAAAGGTCTCCCAGTTTTTGTATTACTTGTCTGGGAAGATGACTTTTTTTTGAGGGGGGGATGATGTAATCAGCTTAATTAGTTAATTAGCAAATAGAATAAATAAAATAAAAGAATAATGTTTTGTGGGGAATTAGTCCTTGTCATTAGTTAGTACTCGGGTAGTTGCGACGGTTGGTATCCTCAACTGATGTCGGCTAACTATTTATAATGCCGAGTGTGTTGTAATTGGGGACTAGCACAGATATGATGAATTGTAATACTGCAGCCATATGAATAATAATCTGAGATACCTTTCTGTGCAATTGTTTTGTGAATGATTTCTATGCTTCAATGTTATTCTGCAAACCAGTTTACTCTATAATACAAGTAGCACTCGACGAGTAAACATCTATCTGCCTAGTCAACCCAATCAAGGTCCTCGTCACTAACACAAGTATACATCGTTCACATAAGTATAAACACAAATTGTAGCTGAGTTGCTGAAGGAAATAACACACTTAGATATATAGTCAAAGACTCAAATGTATACAAAACTCATGGAATATGAAATCCATGACATCAAATGTTCCAAACAAATATGAAATATCAAAAGACCCAATAATAACTAGAAGTTTATGGCTCAAAGGAGCCTGCATCCTTCCTACGAATGTGTCTAAGATAGGTCTTGGATGATGCAACAGCCATAATCTCAAGTTTGAGGGAAATTGCCCCAATGGGGTTGAGGGGTAGTGCCCTTTGCGGGGGTCTAGGGGCAGCGCCCCTTGTGGGGGTTTGGGGGCAGCACCCCCAGCAGGGTCAAGAGGTAGTGCCCACTGCGGGGGTTTGGGGGTAGCGCCCCCAATAGGGTTGAGGGGCACTAGGGTCTTGGGGTAGCGCCCTGGGCGTGCTCCCTGTCGCGATACAGGGTGGGGTTAAGGGGTGGAGCCCCTGCCACCAAGCCCAAATTAAGACCTCCAAAACCATACAAACCTTCATGGTGTACATCATTTTGCATTCACAATAAGTAAAAAAAAAAAGTTTTGACTTTAAATTTATGTAATTTTTGCAATTTTCAAACTTGCCTGCGTGAGTTTGCCTGATGTGACTCGCCTGGACTTGGTGAGTCCTGCGAGTCTAAGAGACCCGGCGAGTCTCGCCAGGACTTGTCCGGACTCAGTCGATTTCGAGTCTGAGTCCCCCAGACTCAGCTGGGGTGACTTGACCCGGGACTCACCGAGTCCAGGCGAGTCCTGATGAGTCTCGTTTCTGTGGGTGAAATAAAAGGTCGGGGCTAGGCCAAAATGATCCCTAAAGCATGCTATAGGAATGGACACTAAAAAGAAGGATGATTTGTAGTGTTGAAATTGTAGGGCATACAATCTTTGATATTACATTTTGCTCCCACTTTAGTGGGCTGATGCCACTAATTGATATAGCTGTGTTAAATTATAGAAATGGAAATGTTATGGTAAATAATGTCATAAAAAGATACTAAATAGGATATACAATAGCTCTTCAAATGAGGAACCCATAACTCCCAAGCCAAGGTTTGCAAAGAAAACATGTTAGACAACAAAAACTTGCGAAATAGGGGCAATGATAGAGAATAAAAAACCTGCAAAACAAATGTATCAGAAAATCACAAACATGTATATGGAAAAGAAAAACAACTTACATAATGAAACAACAAATAGAGAAAAATTTTATACATTGAGAAGAATTTAATGATTTGCATGATTGCCTTAGAGAGAGGTACATTGATGCTCACGATGAGAAAAAAGTTCATTAATATAAAAAAAGAATACATGACTTAGGCTCTAGCTTACTCTTTCACTAGAAATCATGAGAAGAGAATGCACAGTCTCCCTAACCCTAGGTTTGACAATCGGGCAACTTTGAAAGAAGGCATGCAAAACAATGCAAGAGAAGCCACAAGTTCTCAACAACAACACATAAGAACATGCTCACAAAACCACTAGACCCTTGGGACCATGAGTAACAACCTCTGTTTACATGGGTTTCCCATACAAGGCTCTGAAACAAAGAAGAAAGATTAAGTCTTAAGACAAAGATACTTTGACTAGGTTTTTTAAGGGTTTCGACGACTAAAATAGCCGGAAGAGGAAAGATACAAGGCATAAAAATTATTCGTTAGTAGCATTAGGCTTAGAAAACCATTGTGTTGGCGTAACAACTAGCACCTCTGGAGTAAGAGTTGGTACGGACAGCTATGCACACTATGCAATGAGTGCTCTTCAAATTAGGAGGGGAAGCTCCCTCGCTGTGCTTGACAAAAGTACTTGCAAATGGAAATAAACTAAACTATATCCCCGCTCTTTTGTTTCCAGT